>JAPMOR010109366.1:11566-28814 GCA_026543865.1 Argiope aurantia
CACACACATATATATATATGTGTGTGTGTGTGTGTGTGTGTGTGTATTACATTTTATAATGAGAAAGAAATTTATCATAGGTACATCATGCATATTGATGGTAATTTGTTAGGAAATTAATTTTAATCAGCTTTCATTCCACCTTCAGCAGTAGACAACATGAAATCCTTTCGACCAAATACTGTTATATTCACAATAATACTTATAAAATATTTATTTTTTTATTAGTATAAATTACTTTGCTATGAAATTTTATGAAAATATAGCGAAATATTACCTCAAAATAAAGTATTTGATTATTTGTGAAAAAATATATAATCCATGTATAATTTTAGTTTCACTGGGACAATATATTGTTGTTATGGTATTTTATCTCGAATTCTTTTTAAAAAAATACATTCTTTCAAGATATACATCTTTATTATGAAGCAAATTCGTAAATATACATTATAGATGTATAATCGAAATTTTCTTGGGAAAAAGTAATATTATTGAAATGTATGCCATGCAAATAATATTAACATATCGATTTCAATGTGATTTATGTTTATTTTTAACTTCATATAATATGTTTCGTTAAGTTCTACCACCGAACATTAACTTAAAAAATGTTGGGACTTTTCTCTTTGCATATTAGTGTGGATAATATGCAAATCTGCTTAACATGTTGAATTGTTCAAATAGAAATAAAAAAGAAAATGTGTCTTCCAAATGCTTAATCGCCCGACACAAATTGATTGGTGTCAATCGAATAGTTTCATTTTCACTGTTATTTCATTTTAATTTTCTAAGAAAAATCCTCATGTATTTTATTTGGTAGTAACTAGAAGAAGAAAACATATCTCATGTAATACTAAAGAAAATATAATATCATTACAATTTAAATAAAATGATGCTCCAAAAACTGCTTAAATTATTCTAACCCAGTTGCAAACCGATTAGTTTAGAGCAAAACTACCTGAACAATAAATTTATAAATTTAAAGTTATAACAAATTAGTGATTATCAATTGAACTAAATTATTTAAAAATAATTACAAATAATATAGACGGTTAGAATTTTAAAATAAATCCATAAAAGCAAGAATCTGGGAATTCGGAATTATGTTTCCTTCTTTTTATTCTGGAAAGTATCTGAGATTGCCAGCATTAGCACTCTTTGGTGAATTTATTCGCTTCAATATTGTATGAAAAGCTAACGAAACGTGACAACTGTTAGAAATGTAACTTTGAAAGAATTCCTCCGTAAGTTCTGGAGAGTTGTCAGATTTTCAAACACCTTTCTGCTGATTATGGATGTCCGGGCAATCCATATTTTCTCTACCACTTAAGTATAGAATTTGATTGTGTTTTCTGAAAACTTTTCTATCTCTGTTTGGAGAAAATGCAAAATTGCCGATTGTTATTAAAGTTTGAAAATTCATCTTTAACTGTTTTCAGAGTTAGAGACTTCAAGTTTAAATTTAAGTGAAGTTCCATAAGTTCTAGCAAACTGACAAATTATTAAATGTTTTTATGGTAAGTTTGAACATGTGGTGAAGCTATTATGATCGAATAAAAACAAAATTTGGCAGAGAACTATATCTAATTTCATTTATTTAAATCACTGGTTTTTTGAGTCACCATATAAACATGCATATGAAAGTTCATACTGTCTCAAATAGTCAGCCTTTAGATGAAATTAATAACAGCAAACATATGTCAAAATGTGAATCAAATTACATGTATCCAAATTATTTCTTTTTTGATTAATCACTTCACATGCTAGTGAAAGTGCAAACATACAGATGATCAGATCAATGTTCAAATTTGCTTGAAATATTAAAACGGATCTACACTTTAGATAGTAAATATGTTTACTAAATTTCCTGTTCTTTTTTCTTTCCTCCTATTATGTTAATTGCTATTCGGACAATAGGATATAAAGGCTTTTTCTAAATGGATTTTTTTTTAATTTGACTGAATAACTACAAATCCGGTGTAAAGCTCATATGCCAAATTTTATCATGCTCACGAAGATATATAGTTACACCAAGTTCACAGAGAGATATAATTACATCATGTTTACAGATAAATATAATTCCAAAAAAAATGTGTGTTTCGGATTCATGGAAATCATAGAATTGGAGAGCCATTTAAATCTCGTATTCGAAATTTTGATGATTACAAAACATTCTCATTGTATATTTTGAGTAAAAGAAAGTATAAAATGCAAAGGATTTTAAAACATTTTCAATTTCATAGGGGTTTCTTTTTGTATCATTGTAAAAGCATGTTAAGGCTTCGACGTGTCGGATTTTCAAGAAGATTTATGCAGAAATTCTCAGAATTCCCTTGTTCTTCTTCTATTCAGGGTTATGAGGCTTTGAATTTAAGGAACAGCAATGCAAGGAATCATAGAGCATGTGAATTCATAGAAATCGAAAGCTTTCTATCTGGTACAGAGAGGAAACTTCAAGAAGATCCCTACTCAGATATTGACCTCATCATCTGATTACGGTTCAAAATTAAGGGATTAGGATTTTATCGTTTGTCTCCAACTATGTCTCCTTTCCTTATGTCGCAATCCCTTAATGTCTCGGCAGCGCAGGGTTAACTGATTTACGCAGAAAATATTTTAATTATAATTGTTATTATTATATAATTAATTATAATTTTAATTATTATTTATATAATCAAGATAATAGCTATTTGTTTCAAATCATTTCATATGTATATCTAATGTATTAAAAATGACATAGATGCTTTAATACACGTCACTATTTAACACTCAACTTCTTGAAGACTCGCACTGAACTCGCAACATTATAATGCCTATTAATTTTCATATAATATCTAAGATTTTATGTTGATATATCATAGGAAATTTGCAATTCGTATTGACCTCTGGTTCTGAAATTTATTGGATATAATTATCAGGTGTATAGCCACTCCCTCTTATGTTACTGCGTTTACTTTTATTTGCAGTGGTGTCTTTAGCTAGAGGAAATGTTAAATTTGCTTACATATAAGCCAATCATCATGAAAGTAATTGAAAACTTTTTATTAAAAAGTTAAGACTATAAAAAAACATTTCAATCAAATATGCATAAATTAAGCTATTTTTTTCTAAATGTAGGATAGTGCGAAAATCTTTTTACGTGGGAAATATACTGCAAAACTTATTGGTGTAAACCACCAAAATAAGAAAATCCTAAAATTGTAACTGTAAAGATATTTTTTTTTATAAAAGTTAGATTTAAGTTCATTGGAAACTGCTTGTTATACTACACATAAGGAAAACAATTTTGTCTACCCATTAAAAAATCATCCATATATGAAAGTATACAAGAAAAAAATGAAGAGCAGTTCGAATATTTTAAATTAATAACATAATATCGAACAGAAGATAATCTAGAATTTTCAGATACGTGTAATGTAATCAGTTAAAAATGTTTAGATTTATTTTTATGTTTATAATACGGTATAAAGAATACTGTAGATATTGGCCGACTCCATATAAACATGCATGCAAAAATTCTACCCATCTTTCTTAATTGCATGATTCTTTACAAAGCCTGCAAAGGGCTTATGCAGTTGACACCAATCAGATTTCATTTCTGAGCTCAAGACATGATAATAATTTCACAAAATATGAAGTTAAATCATTACAATTTTAAAATATATTTCAAATATAGATAAATAAATTCTGTGCATCGAGATCTTTTAAACCTTTAATACGAGTAAACTCCAGAAGTAATACAGAATACTAGTATTACTTCTATATTTATATTACTTCCTCCGTTCATATTATTTCTACACAGAAATATACCTAAAAGCCTATATATTTTCATGAAATCCGCAATTTACATTATAATATGAATTAAAATATAGTGAAAATAATTACAGTTATCATCAAAAACTGAATTTCTTTCAAAAATATTTCAGTATTTTGTTAAATTTATTTAAAACCGCTGCTGTATTTTCTGGGATTTGAATAAAAAGTTATTATATTAATATGTAAATAGGATAAAAATAGCTATTTATAATATTATAATATAAATTTATAACCCAACCCCTTATATATTCAAATGAAATAAAAAAATTAAAATTTAGATTAGTGATTCAAAATTCTACAAACTATACTTTAGAATAAAACCAATAGCTAAAATATATATCATTTTGCCACTTAAGAATAAATAGAATTTATAAATTTGACTAAACGTAGAATTCATATTAAACTATCTAATTCTAGCTAGGACAAAAAGATGGATTTATTCTATACATAAATGGAACATTCTGTTTGCCCATTAAATTTATTTGATATATGTAAGTAAAATGCTAGCGAATGCTTTTTCAAAAGGAGAAAAAGAATTCTAACATAAAAATAGTAAAGAAAATAACAGTCATTTTATTTTCGTTGTATTTTCTATCATAATTCTTCATTCTTAAAACATATTCATTAGATGCTCCACAGAGCACTAAAAAGAGCAAACAGAAAAAAAAAATGCGTCTGAAAACCTTTTACTCTGTCATGAATGGTTTTGTGCGTGAATGAAAAGACACGAAATTCTGCACTTTGGGGGGGAAATCTACGCACGCGAAGCACATAATCAGAGACGTTGCATGACGTAAAATCACTATCAGAGCATAAGATAGAATGTAGCAGATTTATTTTAAGTAAACAAGAAGCATTTGTGCTGGTAATTTTGCTTTGAAAAGCAATAATTCTATGAATTTTTTAAACACAATTGGAGGGAAAGTTTGATTTAACAAGTAAAAGGTAGGTTTGCAAAAGGATCTAACTAAATTATGATTTCAGTGATAAGAGGCATTTTTCATAAGATATAAATTCAAGCATTAAAGGTTTCTATAGAAATAAAATATATTCCGAGGAAATCAGATTTGTAACTGATGTAATATTTATTATTATACATTCGTATATTGATACGAAACGAAAAGTGCATATTATTTCAGCATTTCAGAATGTGTTTTTAATTTATTTTCTTTTAAACGAGTCTATTTTAAATTTACAGTATCCATCAAAATGTAGTAAAATTCTTTCTGGTTCAAATTTACATTAAAAAAATATATGGGTACTATAACAGTTGCATTACTCTATCTTCTCTTGTGGATAATAGATGTCGATACCTAATTAGGTACGCATCCCATGGTACACTGCGATTGTAATTATGATGAGATGAAATACTGTTCGGTTAAGATATGCACTCTTTGATGTTTGTCTTATCTTTGTGTGTGTTTTGTGTGAAATGTGATGATAAAGAAATGTTACCGAAAACATACGCCCTGTTGCCTCCACTGCACGGATCATAATGATATTTATTCCCCCACAGTAATATTTATTGATGAGTTTAGAAATGGATGAGTGTGTGTTTTGGATTATGAGATACATTATACGTAATTGATAATTTATTTTTGCAAAATCAGAAAAAGAAAGCTACAGTATTAGAAATAATTTATTAAACAGGATTTTGCTACAATTTTTCCTTATACACTGAAACTTGAACACTGAGAGGGCAATTTTTATTTTCTATTGTTAAATTTCATTTTTTTCCGTACATTTTTATTCCGCTTATTTCAAATATATAAAACTAGAAATACTTTTTTAATAAAAATGAGAGCACTTATCTCCAACATGAAGAAACATTAGAAAAAATTCCTAATAGCTATTCATTTTCTACTTTTCAAAAAACCTTAAATCTTCCATTAAGTATCTTCTATGAATCAACTATACAAAAAAATGACATCAGCGCTGTACCTAAATATTTATGATTCATTTAGGTAATGTTTCAGTTCTTAAGTATTCATTTTCCAATAGCAAATGCTAGTTACTTTAAAAGTCTTCTTTTACTTCTTCAATCAAAACTTTTGAATGCATGCACGAAAAATAACTCCTTCCCTACAGTCGAGCATTTACTTCCAGAAAGTATTTGCAATTAACTATTCAAAAAAAGAGCAAGCAACTTTTTTTGACGATTCCTTCACGTTCCATTTTCTCTCCTGTCCATTAAAAGACACATTGGAAGGGACAGTCTATCCATTCCACCAACATTACCCACTATCCTTCCGTACAATGAAAACGTTCTCTAGCACTGAACATTGGATAATTGGATGAGTCTCGTTTCGTGCTCTTGCATTTTGTGGAAGGGAACTCGTTTCTTAATCCGTTAATGAAAGAGAAAACATTATGGACCACGGCCTAGAACCAAACAGAAGAAGGAAAAAAATTCTCTTTTGCCATTCCATTAGCAAATCAAATGGACAGAAAAAAGAAGAGATGAGTCAATGCAATGCCAATGGTTATGCTGAGGATAGTGGATGAAAGTACTTTAAGCACAATGCTGAAAAGGAAATCCTTAACGGCGCGTCATTTTTTATGGAGAATAATTTTCTAGTTTATAGTGAAAATCCATTAAATGTCAGCTATTGACTAAATTTTACAAATTTTTGGTGGGGAGCTCAGTAGCAAGAAAAATAGTCTAAATTGCTTTGTTTCTTAATGTATATATATTATTTTAGTTAAGAACTACACCATTTAATCCAGTGCAGTTACTGAAAGTTATAAATCTTCATTCTATAAAGTGTCGTTAAGTGTCTTATTACTATCAAATGTGATTATTACAGACATACAGTAATTGGTTGTTTCTTAAATTTGTATATTTTTCTATACATAGTTCTATAATTTTTATAAAAATAATTGAATAAATCTATACAAAAGTTTTTATATACGGATGCACACATTTATTATTTATATAGAAAAAAAAATCCTCAAAACGTTTGATTTTTGAAATAAGTTAATTTGATTTTGGATTCTATATAACTCAAATCAAAGTTCACATTAATCTTAATATTTAATTAATTACTATGTCTACCAAAATATGTATCATAAACTAAGATTTAACTCCTTCAAGCAGAATTTGGCACATACTTCTCTAATTCTTAATGATAATTATACCATATAAATGACTAAATAAAAAATCGGTAATTAGATGAAAATTAATTTAATTTATAGATATGATGTGCAAAAATATAAAACTTAAACATCCACTTAGTTGATTAACACTCAGTGATTTTAGATCTAAAAGAACTGACTTTGCATTGCCCTGATATAACAAGATCTTAACTTAAGCACGTCGCAGCAATTAGAATGCGTTGACTTCGTTATACTGGGACAAGCATTTTCCAAATAATTTCATAAGGAATTGACCATTAAGTTTCTTTCGTCTAATAATTATAGCTTAACGGCGCATAGTTCCAAAGATTAGGAGAAACAATTGTTAATTTAGCTTTCACTAAATGGGTAACTTCCTTGGTAAATGTACTCTTTTTGTTGTATAATAAAATTTATGTGGATAGGAGAAACAAGAAGTTTTCGTTTGGAATTGCTTGCATTTGGCTTAATTTCATTTCTTTATCAGAAAATGGAAATGCTTCACTTCCTTCTAGTAATATTTCTGTTACTGCAAGGACATTTATGCATATAGAAATTATGGCTCATTACAGTACCAGGCAGTTGGTTCTAGATCATAATCATTAATTCTGGGTCCATTTTTGCTGTTTGGTAAATGTACTTTCCTGGAAATGAGGCTCTATTCACGACTCTTTACTTCCTTTATTAAATATATTCCCATAATCAATTTTGAAATTCTAGATTATGATAATATGTTTGTTTGTACGAGGAATATTCCTTACTAATTGGACCTTGGTTAAATATTGGATTTTTATTATGAAAAAAGTGAATAAATCTTTACTGGTGATGTTGGTATATTCGGAGGATCACATCTATTGAATTGAAAATAATAAAAATTGCAACTTTAATCATTATGTGTTTTTTAAATGGTAATGAAATAATGATTTTCTTTTCATAATTCTAAACAAATATTTGGTTAAATTGAATCACAGGGTTCAAATATTTTTATACCCAAGTTTCATGTGAAAATAAATTCCTTTAATTAAAATTAGGTACACATTATTGAGGGAAATTGGATTTAATTGGTAAGTATATTATTTGAAACATCTAAAGATCGATAATACAGGAAATTGAAAGAATATTGAGCACTCATTATATAAGCTGATATCTTTAATTGTATTTTAGAATTTCCGTTCCTACTTGAAAGCTTATGTTACAAATTTTATATTTGTCTTTTTAATTCCTTTATTACAATATGCATTGAACTCGTCTGCAGATCTGCAGACTCATATTTATTCACAAGCGTTTCTTTTCTTTCACTCAGTTTAAAGTTTCCCAAGAGATTTCACCCTTCTAAATGACAACATTGAATATGACAGAATTTTACTTTCATTTAGCATATGTACCTATTAATCAATCTTTGAAAGCTACTTCAATCATTCCACTTCCACACACACCAGAAAAATAGGAAATCTTAAAATGCATTGCATTCAACAAATTAATATTGTGTTTAAAAAAAAAGGCCCATAAGAATGATTCTACTCTCATGTATTGCTAAAGTCATATATGTCTGGCATGTGATTAGCAAACATGGTCAATATACCATTGACAATTAATTTTAACAATGAAAGCAGAAAAGAGCAATGAATATTTTATGATGTAAAAATTATCAATTTTTGCCAACAATTATTAAAATTATCGGCTGTATTTTGATTTTTCTCTAAAGGGCAGGAAATCATCCTGATGAATCTCTGGATCTCGGTTCCAAATGCAGGTAGAATCAAAATTCTTTATTTATTAGAATTTAAATTTTTGCTGCCACATTCGTTGCCAAATGATCGCTGACATATTATTGACTGACATATTATTTATATAGTGACTGACATATTATTTATTCATCCGCCGATAAAAATATTTATATATTTCTCCTTAATATGGGATTACCTTCTTTCACAAATAATAAAGAATCGTATAAAAACTTATAAGTTTTACAGAACTTCATAAACATATGAGCAATATTCCAATGATAAAGTGAATTTAATAAATATTATATTTTTCTTACAATATTTTTCAACTTCCTGTTTTTATCGCCAAATTTTGATCAGAAAATATGAGTGCTATTTTGCTATAACATGCATCAGTAGTACTATTCATTTAAATTCAGCCATATCTCGCATTAAATTTGTAGCCTAAACTATTGAACTCATGTATGTATTCAGATAAAGAAAAGAGTGTGTTTCAAGACAGATAAATGGGAACTTTAATAAATGGTAGTTAAGTAGAACGAAACGCTAAATCCGCATTTGTAAACACGAACAATCTGCATGTCGTGATATAAAGTGGTGCTGGGAACAATTCTGGAATAATTGCTGCAAACTTTGAAATATTAACGATTCAGCAGATAGATAGTAAAGCCTCTAGAGTAATTAATCTTCTTCTGCTGACATCCTTGGTAACATTTTGCAAATGCTATTCAAAGGAAAGGTATTAGCACGGAGACAGAGCATGCACAATTTAAATTAGAGTTCACTAGCAGAAAAATAAAAATTATTCCAATTTCGAATGTAATTGAATAGAATATTAATAGGAAGAATGCTAAAATGTACCATGAGGGAAATACTATAAAATTTTGGTTGTGTTTCTTTTTCTGTGCAAAATTTAAAATGGTATTTGCAAAATGCATCTTAGCAGCTTGTGAATGATTTTTATATTTTTGGAAATTATTTTAAGTTTCACGAATCTTCCTTTGCTTAATTTTTCAAAATTATAAATTTATTTATAAAGATATATAGAGATGTATACAGACACAAACACATATACAGATATAGATAATTTTGGGACACTTTTCTAGGCACATTCCTGATTATTTTATTTTAAATTTTGTTCTAGAATGGGAAAATAGCATTTTATTTACTTAACTTTATATCCTTAAATTTTGCTGCTAATATTAGTGCGAACAAATTAATAAAATCCCAAGGAAAGAAATAAATATAAGTATTTTTCAAAATATAATACCTAAAAATACATGAGAATCCATGCAAAAAAATCCTGAAGCGAGTTTTCGTTTAAAGCAAAAAAAGAAAATATTTTTAGAATTTTTCTAATTAGAATTCTAAGAATTAGAATTATTTTGCACGATTCTTAAGAAAATATATCTGTTATTCACAGTACTTCTTAAACCATGCTTTTTTAAATTTTATTCTCTTTCTCTTTGTTCCTTCGAACAAAATTAATTTTATTAAACATTTATTTTTTCATTGAATTTGTTTTGGAATTTATAACAAATTTTGTAAATTCTTCTGCTATGTTTGCAAATACATTATTACAATATATCCTCATGAAAAAACTAAATTTTTCATAGAAGACTTTTTAAAATAAACATTTTACTCAGAAATATCCTTGAAGTCTCATCAACTTAGTATCCACAAATTTCATGCAAAAACTATCAGTGCAACACGCACGTTCCATAGAATGCAAAAAGAAAGAAATGGCGAAAACAAAAATTGTCTTCTCAAATTCCAGTTGCAAATTTGATGACGTAGGGATGACTTTTCTATTCTTAGTTCGAATAAAAATTCGGAATGGTGAAATATTCACCTCCGTTGTCGAACGTGCTGTATATGTAAAGATGAATTCTGCTTTTTTATCAATTCTGTACTGTAAACAATGCTTCTAGTCGGAACGAAAAAGTCTCACAAAGGAAATCGGTTAGAAAGAGAATTCTACGTGTCTGTTTAGCCCTGCAAAATGAGAGAGGAAGAAGTCAAAAATTTCTGCCAAGTATTTTAAGAATTCTGAGGCTTATATGGAATGTCTCTGTCGAAGATAATGTTTCTTCGTTTTTTAAGCTAAGCCATTTCCTTTTGAGTGATTCCGAGAGTCTTTTTTATGGGAATGGAGCCAAACCTTTCTTCTGTGACTCTGGTTGGCGATACATGAAAGGAATTTCTTTCGTGGTCATGCTTCTGAGGCTTTTCAGATCTTATTCTGGGATTCAGAAAAACTAGTACAAAAAAAACACAACTCAAATAGCAAAGAATGTATAAAGAATTATGAAGAAAAAATAAGAAAGAGAGTGATGTTTTCTTTTTTGCATAATGCATTGCATAGAAAATTGCGTAACTAAAAAAGTATGTGGAATGTAGAGTGATGCATGTTTTTCTAAAATATGGCCTGGCATTCAAAAATAAATTGTAAATAAGAGAAATAAAACATTCAGCTTTCGTGTTTGCTGGAGAGATTCATTATGGAAATGCAATGTCATAGCGAAATAAATGTATTCGTAGAAATTTTAATTTGTCTCAAATAAATTACCATCATTATTTTATTTTTGCAAAATTACTCTATAAATAATATTTTAAAGAAATTCATATTATCAGGCACTCTGAAAATTTGGAATGTCTGGAAATTTGGAGTATTCTAAAAATATTGGAATTGAATATTGGAACTTCATTACTTTTATATTATTAATATTAAGATTAAATAACTTTAATTCTAAATTTTACAGTAGTGATTAGATGAATACTAATAATAAAATTATGTATATTAGATTAAATAAAATTGTTTAAGGAGTTTCTTGAGCTAGAAAGATATTGAATAATTAAATTTTCCATTATCTTGTCTTGTCGATTTATTTTGCAAATACTAACAAGTATAATAGTGACAATCAGTATAAATACATTGCTTTTATAATGTAAGCAATGCATGTGTAAAATGATAAATTTAACTCATATTCCTTTATGAAAACAATTCTATGAAAAATAAATATTTACCACTTTATAAAAATATAAAATCATGAGTCCTTATTCGCTTTATTAATTTAAAATTATTTTAATCGCTTTATTATTTTAAAATGTTAAGATTTCATAGATTTATATCTACACTGGTGTGCAAAACTTAAGCAACAATGTAAATTTTTAGCAGATAGCCATGAAATTGCTGAAAAAGAGTTCTTGCGATCAGTACAATGAACACGTAAGTCAAGAGAAAGATCATGCGTATGCAAATATCAGGAACAAAACGTCACAGGCGACGTGAGCGTGCGCAAAACACGTGCGGAAGGCGCGCGCAGCTCAACACAACAATAAAAGGAAGGACGGAGACGCAATTAAAGACATTCGCTGCAAGTGCACGTGAGTTAATT
Source organism: Argiope aurantia (assembly GCA_026543865.1). NCBI lineage: Eukaryota > Metazoa > Arthropoda > Arachnida > Araneae > Araneidae > Argiope > Argiope aurantia. Next base: position 23,619 of record JAPMOR010109366.1, read on the forward strand.
CGTGAAATATGGCTAGCAGAAATCACCTGGACGATTTCACACGTGGAAGAATGATCGGAAAGCTGGAGGAGGGGCGTAGTGTGACCAGTGTAGCTGAAGAGTTCGGAATCAACAAAAGTGTCGTTTCGCGCGCTTGGAAAGCCTTCCAAACCACGGATACAGCTGTGAGAAAAGTTGGTGGTGGCCGTCCCAGGAAAAAAACTGCAGTGGATGACCGATATATCGTCCTGCAGGCGAAAAGAACACGAAATCAGTCAGCAAGCGCCATTGCTCAGCAACTGTGTGAAGCAACGGGGCGACAAGTGTCGCGTTTTACTGTGTCTAGACGCCTTCACAAAGGTGGCCTGTTCGCCCGCCGTCCTGAACGCTGCATCCCTTTGACAGTTTCCCAACGGCGGCACCGTTTAGAGTGGTAAAGGGAGCACAAAAACTGGACATCTCATCAAAGGAGTCGTGTCCTCTTTCCAGATGAGAGTCGTTTTAGTGCCACAAGCGGTTTCCAACGCTAGTTGATTTGGAGAGAGGTAGGGACCCGGTTTCATTCCAGTAACATCACGGAAAGAGACCGTTTCGGTGGTCCTGGAGTTGTCTGGAGAGGCATTATGATGAACGGGCGGACTGAGCTCCACGTTTTCGGCAGTGGTTCGGTAACTGGAGATCGCTATTGTCAGGAGGTGATCCTTCCCCACGTGCGTCTGTTCCGAGGTACCATTGGATCAGACTTCGTTTTTATGGATGACAATGCACGGCCACACAGGACTCATGCTGTTGAGGAGCTCCTGGAAAGTGAAGATATCACTCGAATGCATTGGCTGGCGTGCTCCCTGATTTAAATCCGATAAAACATGTGTGGGATGCTTTGGGGAGGCGCCTTGCGGCACGATTACATCCTACTGGGAACACCCGACAACTTAAACCGTTGATTAAACCGTTGACAACTTAAAATGCTGATTGTGGAATGGGCACTCTTACCTCAAGTTGGACGCTGTTGGACAATCTGGTGCTGATTATGGGGAGACGGTGCTAAGCAACCATTGCAGTAAGGGGAGGACATATCCCATACTAAGGAACATTCTTCCTCTTGGACAGACAATCATGTGTAACGATACTATGAGTTCAATAAAGCCTTTTTTTTTGTTTGATGCCATACTGTATGCATTGTATTTATTTCTGCGCAACTATGCTTTCGTCATTCTTTCAAAACAAAATGCTGTATCTCATTTCTGAATTTCATGTCTCTCAGATGATTTCTCGTGAAGTTATGGGAAAAAACATACCTGCTGCTTAAGTTTTGCTCACCAGTGTACTATTTTCCTTCGACTTTGAACGGAGACTGATTTACTTCCGAAGTAATGAAGTCATATATGTTAAATGTTTTTAAATTTTTGATATAAAAATATTGCTAAAATCGTTTGCTTTTGAAAATGAAATTTTCTTAAAATTCATAAAAAAGTATATTAAATATATTGTTACCAATTTTACCGGGGTTCGTTTCGATAGTGGAAGTTATATGGTGGGGAGAACGCTCAATCAGCAGGCGGCAGTTGAAAAAGAAACAACGACGCTTATTTACACGAAGACACACAGAACAGCACAAAGATTGCAACTAAATACAGCGCAGAGAAGTCAGTTATCTTCAGCCGCGAGACGTAAAATAGCAGCACACACAACAAAACTCTACTGCAGACAGTAGCGCACAGCTTATTTCAGCACCAGCTTGACTCCGTCGCTGCTCTGCTAATCCCTGGAAGACCAGTTCTTCACCTTCGATTTCGACTACTACTCTGTCGCTTCCGACTACTCCGCCCCGTCGATTCTGACTATGACTACTCCGCTCTGTCATTTCCGACTACTCTTCTTCGACTCCTCTAGCAGCACAAACTGGCTCCTTTTATAGGTCTCAGGAGGCAGGGCTAGAAGCCTCTCAACCAATCAGGAATGTTCGAGGCGTATCTCGGTTCCTACTGGACGGATCGAGAAAATTCTCGTTGTTTCGGGTATAATCTATTTTGGCGCCAAAGTCGCCAAATTCGTCTCCAAGTCGCCAAATGGTCGCGAAGTTTGTCGCCAAGCTCTGGGATCTTCGATGCGACACCTGGACTCCGTCCCATACCGATGACTTTAAAACAGTCTTTCTGATGATGGAACAAACTATGCTGGGAAGCCGAATTGCAGGTTTGTAACAATATACACTCACTAACATAAGATTTATATAAGAAGATATGATTTCACTCGAACTAATACAGAAAAATGCTTTTGTATGAGAAATTTGTATATTTCTCTACCCGTCATGTATTTTACCATTGAATGAAAAGAAAACTTTAATTTTTAATTAAAAAAAAATTAAACAATTTGAAAATTTATTTTATTTATTGTATCAATTTAATTGATTCCATTTTTTATCAATAAAACATTTAATTAATATTAGATTATACTACAAAAAATAAAGCAAGCATTTAAAAAATTTTTTAAGGTTTTTGTATCAGTGTTTGTTTAAACAAAGATATTTTCTTCGGCTAGCTATCATTGCATTTGAAAATGAATAAAACATTAATAATATGAAAGAATTAAAGAATAACTAATTCAGCAAATATGAAGTATAAGAATACGATAATATTTCAGTAAAATATCTGTAATTATTAAAATAAAAGTATATAGATTTTTTTTAATGTTTTAATGTGAAGATTCCTTATATATAGAAGTATATATTATTATGGGCTTCAATATATATTTGTATATCTCATAAATTTCCTTCATGAGAATTTTTATCCTTTTCATTTTGCATTTACAATTTTCTGACAGAAAATAAAATACTTGCTTTATTCTAGAATGACGAAAAGCTATCTCATGTTATTGTAGATCCGATAGAAAATTTCGTATTATACTCATGTGAACCAAATCCTTTATAAAAGTTTTCAAATAGATCTAAAAGTAATGAACAAATAAATTTTATCTTTAGATTCAATAAAGGAACTGCATTCATTTTCTTTTTTTTTTTCTTTTACTTTTGCTCAGTAAATCTCTGAAGTGATCAGTTATTTTTTATTTAACATGTATAAACAAATTAAACACAAAAATAATTTACATAGAGCAGTGCCACAATAATATTGAAAGCAGGATAATTTTTTTTTCATCATTTATCGCTTGAAAATTATTTTTTTTCATCATTTATCAATGAAAATGCAGCATCATATCCCACCTTTAAATATCCCATCATGTGATTCATTTGGTGTTCAGTTCCTTAATTCCTTCGAATCTTAAGATTTCTTTTTTGTTTCAATAACTTCAAAATACTTTTCTTTCCTACCTTCCCTGAAAGCAAATCGAAAAAAAGAATTTTGAAGGCAAAAGAAAAGAGAAAGAGTGCAGAATGATTAAACTCCTGTCTTTGGTTCGGGAATTCCTTTGAAAAAGAAGGAGAGAAAGGCAAAATAACAGTTGATTTGAGCTTTCCCATTCAGCATAAATCCATTGCCTTACACATACCAACTTGAAAAAGAAAAAAAGAAAGAGAAGAAAAACTGTTAAACTCGAGAAGGAGATTCCTGATTTGGAATTGTAAAGTCTCATCCAGTATTCAATCAAGTCTCGGGCAGAATAAAGGACAAAAGTTTATCTTTGACTTTGCTGTTCTATTCTTTGGAAAAAATCTTAAACAATGTTTACTTCTTACCATTCAAGAAAGAACATGGAATTTTTGTTTAAATGAAAGTTCTCCTGGTGACCACATAACTGAAATAAACTGAGTTTGATCTGGTACAAAAGAAAATTGCACCATGAATTTTTCAAGAATAATATGTGAAAAACACAATAGAATTTGTTCGCTAAAGATGTTTTCTTTTATACATTCTGTATATGTTTATCTAGTGATTTTTTCTGATTTTTTTTATAAATTTATATTCCATGAAGTTATATATTTGAAACAACATTCAGCATAGCATTGAATAAGCAATTAGACGATAACTCATGATAGTTTATCTATGTTATGACGAAATTTTGACAGGGACATTCATTATTTTGATATGTTAGAATTCCTGGTGACCATATATGTTTGAAATAAACTGAATTTAATCCAGTACAAAAAAAAAAAAAAAATGCTGCATGAATTTTTCAAAAAAAAAAAAAAAAATGTGAAAACCGCATTAGAATTTGTTCTTTGAACATATTTTCTTTTATACATTTTTGATATGTATTTTTGTGTTATTTGTGCTATTTTTAAAATTTATATTCCGAGAAGTTATATACTTGATATAACATTCAGAAAAGCACTGAATAAGCAAATTAGGTAGACAGTAGCTAACTATAGTTTATCTCTATTATGATGAAATTTTGAAAGTGAAATTCATTATTTTGATACAACAGAACGTTTCCGCAAATTTTTTATATCATTTCCTCTTCTCAATTTATGCAATTTGGTGCAATAAAATTGCATAAAATAAAAAAATATTCATCAGATCATAGGTTCTATCCTAAAGAAAATCATTACCTTCACATATCCTAAATTTGATTCCTTAATTTGGCTTACACGAATACGAATAATTGGCCTACTAAGCCTATTAATACAGAATCTTTTTTAATGTCATAATAGTCTAAAGTAACAATTTCTTTCTTTCGGACGATTTTATTGAAATATTTCACCTCCAGATTTAAATGTTTCGCTTTTCTTTCCTTCTTTTCATTTCTCCTTCCTTTTATTAACTTTTTATTATTTACTATCGTCTTCTATTTAGTTTAATGGAACTCTTAATACTGGTTAAAGTTGTAAAGGAAAACTTATAATAGATAAACAAAGATAATATCGGTTCCGTGATGCATTTTGGGAAACATGTCTATAGGCAATTTCTGGAGAACTAAATGCTATTGAAATCGTGCATATTCTTAGAAAGCGAAACACATATTTTTCTGCTTTCGTTTTTTTTTTTTTTTTTTTTGTAATGAAAGAAATGGGGAATTTGAGAATTCGCAAGTTTTCTGAACTTTTCGAAGTTTTATTTTTATATTATATGTACTTTTGTCAAAAATAGACAATTTAGCATGAAAAACAACATTTTTTTATAAGTTTCCAAAACATAAAGTTTGCAAAGAAAATAAAAGAGGAGGATATTTGCTTCGAATTTCGAAATATTTCTGAAATTATCTTTAAATAGCATTATGCTGAAGAGAGAATTGTGAGTCTTTGTTTCAAATTAGAAAATT
>JAPMOR010109366.1:48636-78451 GCA_026543865.1 Argiope aurantia
ATATATGATCATAGTTTTTTGGTAATAACTCTTTTTGCCACAATATTAGAATATGCACCACGATGTTGTTTATTATTCTGAATAACGGGTTAAATCGTGAGGATATCGTAATAATGTTGCGGAGCATTTTGTGTTAACCGAAACATTTATTGAAAGTACAGATTAAAGAAAAATTTATTCTCAGATATAATAGATTTTTAAAAAAAGAGAAAATTGTAATAAAGAAAATAAGCAATGTTTTTAAATTTGTAGAAATATAACAATTTTATTTCGTGTGTTCATTATGATTTTAGAATATTATCAAAACTGAAAAATAAATGAATATATTTTTAGTCATTTTCAATATCAGTATATTTCGAAAAATAAATCTATTTGTAATATATTCATAATATCTGCAAATAAAAATTTAAAAGCATATATTGTCCTTTCATTTGACTAAATGTATTAGAAAAAACAAAATCCATTGCCTTTAATTTAATAAATGGTATCATTAATTATTTATTCGTACACTCATTTTAATTCGTTTATATATTCTTTCAAAATTATGTTTTCTAAAACTTTTATATTATAATACACAAAATTTTACTCTATTTTTTTCTTAGTTTTGTTTACTGTTTTTATGAACTAGGAACACTTTCAAAAAATAAATATAAGAAAAAAAAATTTTCTTTTGGATAAGAAATGTACATTTTTCATCTAAAGTAGAGAAATTATTTTTTTTTCTTTTCTTTTTTTAGAAAATGATATCCACTATCGTTATTCTTATTGCTGTTTAAAAGAACACTTTTAGTTTCTGACCAAACGTATTTACCCAAACTCTTTTCTTTGGGGGCAAAACTTTTGAGACTAAGTTTTCAATCGAATATTGACTTTACGACTGGAACCGATTTTACGATTGGTACTGAAACTAATATGGCTGCACTTCTTTTTTTTTCCTTCTGTGGTCCCCGCACTTGTGAAGTTAAAGTTCAAAGATAAAATCTATTCTTTTGTGCGAATAGAATAGCACACAAAAGCCTATTGATCTTTCTTGTCTGATGAAAACTTCGATGAATGCTTTACGTATACGGCAGATATACTACTTTGTCCTCTAAAAACATGGCTCAAAAATAAATGGAAATACTACTCAGAGAAAGATTGGGATTGCTTTATGACCCCGATATAGAGTATTGAAAAAGAAAGTAGGGCTTCCTTAAAAGTCCCCCTTTGTTTTCAAAGACGATTTAGTTCAACAAAAATTTATTGTTTTGCTTGATGTTCAAGTGTTTGTTCCGAAGGCATTTTCGGAACTTCTGTTTGAAGTTATTTCTCATTGATATTTCAAAGAAATTCATCCTGAAAGTTTCAAAACATATAAAATCAATAATATAGAGTGATTTAAAAATGCTCAAAGCAAGCTGAATGCTATTGTTGAATTGTTGGACAAACAAAAGGATTGCTGAGAACTTCTTAACAACAGTCAGTTATAGAAAGGTCAGACAAATATTTCTGTATTCAGAAAAGTAATGTTCAGATAGCAAATAATGCAATACATAAGGAGTTTTTCTTGAGATCGTAAACATTTACTCCTCTATTTTTCCTCTCATTTCTATTTTAGTGCAAAGAAATGGTGAATGCATGATTTAGGCGCAAAGATTTGGCTATTATATATACTTTAAAATGTGCAGTAATAGAATTAATGACTATTCTATTTGAAGTTTACATCTGAAAAATGATTACAATGATATATGATTACAATGATATTTTCTAATTACTATATTTTTGAAAACTTTAATTTACAAATTGTTTCAGGTAGTTATTATGGCAAGCCATTTATATAAATGATTTAATATGCAAAGTTTTATATATTTTCTTTTTTATTTATCAGTTCTTTGTGCGAATTAAGCAACTAGCAAGGTGTATTGAATTTTCATTATGTGATGAAACTTCAAAAAGCCCTTCAGCATAGAGTGAGTAAATATATTTCATTGGTCTCCAAAAAGCAAGGCTAAAACTAATAAGAAATTTTACTCGGAAAAGCGCTGCCGATTTTGTAACTTTTTAAAAAGAAAGTAGACAAATAATTCATTATTCTCAAAAAATTTTTAACTCAACTAACTTGATTCTCAAATATTTGCTCTAAAATTCCATTTAATCAAACTACATTATTACTACTTTTGGGGGATAATTTAAAAAAAAATCATTGTTGGAAAGTTATAAAGAGAACAGAGTCAATAATTTGGGGCACTTTATTAACTAGCAAAAATGCTCGAAGCATGTTTGGAGTAACTGAATGCTAGATAATAAAAGAAAAAGCAAATATTTCCATCTTAACTAGATAGAATATTCGACAATTATAACTGGTCGGTTTACATTAAAAAATAATGAAAATTATGTGGTATTGTAAATTAAACTTTTTGAATAAAACTTTCTAAAAGTCTGTTTGTGTTTGTGCTGACTTGGATGTAACAAATGTGGAATTTTCATGTGGATGTTCGAGATTTTAATTAGAAATTTTATTAAATAAAATTAAGTGGATTTTCCGTGTTTTTCGGCAATAAGTTCTGAGAGCAATACAGCAAAGAATGATTTCTAATATTATTTTGAAATTCAAAAATTAAGTTTTCCAATATTTCTTATTGTATCGCCGCATCATTTTTTTTTTGTTTGCAATTAGATTTTGTAAGTCGGTTTTGAGATATTTAACACGCTTTACTACATCTTAAAAGACTTTATTTCATCAAAAAAGTATCCTTTAAACTATACCCTTTCTCATGTGCAACTTTTCTAAATATTAATAAATTAATTAATGATGGGATAATACTGGGATGAAACCGTGTCCCGACCTCTCTCCAAATCAACTGGCGTTGGAAATCGCTTGTAACATCACGGAAAGATACCGTTTCGGTGGTCCTGGAGTTGTCGCCTGGGGAGGCATTATGATGAACGGGCGGACTGAGCTCCACGTTTTCGACAGAGGTTCTGTAACTGGAGATCGCTATTGTCAGGAGGTGATCCTTTCCCATGTGCGTCTGTTCCGATTTGCCATTGGATCAGACTTCGTTTTTATGGATGACAATTCAATGCCACACAGGACTCATGCTGTTGAGGAGCTCCTGGAAAGTGAAGATATCACTCGAATGGATTGGCCGGCGTGCTCCCCTGATTTAAATCCGATAGAACATGTGTGGGCTGCTTTGGGGAGACGCCTTGCGGCACGATTACATCCTCCTGGGAACACCCGACAACTTAAACAGATGCTGATTGAGGAATGAGAACTCTTACCTCAAGAATTGTTGGATAATCTGGTGCTGAGTATGGGGAGACGGTGCGAAGCAACCATTGCAGTAAGGGGAGGGCATATCCCATACTAAGGAACATCTGCTTGCTGTTCTTCCACTTGGACAGACAATCATGTGTAACGATACTATGAGTTCAATAAAGCCTTTTTTTGTTTGATTCCATACTGTATGCATTGTATTCATTTCTGCGCAACTATGCTTTCGTCATTCTTTCAGAACAAAATGCTGTATCTCATTTCTGAATTTCATGTCTCTCAGATGATTTCTCATGAAGTTATGGCAAAAGACATACCTGTTGCTTAAGTTTTGCACACCAGTGTATAAAAAAATGTTGGTCAAGGAACAGAAATGAGTAAAACTTCTAAAATATTACATATTATTTCTATCAAAATTCGAAGTGCAAAATTAATTTGTTGATGAAGTTAAAATAAACTTATTCAAAATATTTAAGTTAAATTTTTAGTAATCATAAATCATGCCAAATCAGTTGTTTACAAATTGGTAATTAGTTATGATTATTAGCTCCTATTATCTGAGATTAACCAGATTTTTTAAATAAAAAATCCGATTTTAATAAAATTATTTTGCAAAATTTTCGCTGATTAAAGATATTCTTAAATTCTTAAAAATGTTGAAAAGAAATTCTTAAACATTTTGAAAACTATGTCTAAAATAAAGCTATATCGTATAATAAAACTTCTTAGTTAAGTCATATTGTTTATTAAAATGCCTTTAATGACTAAAACAACTTTAACATATTTATTACACAGTAAATCCACGGAGAAAAACTCGAATGTCAATAACAAGTTGAAGTAACATTTGATATGCAAACATGTAACATGAACAAAGGTATGACAAATCGATCAGCAATTACCGCCATTCTACAAAATAATCAATACATCCCTCGAATAAAGTTTCAAAACTTTTAAAGGTATTAGTTCATCCAGAAAAAAGTCCAGCCTTTTTCCATTTTCATTGTTTCATCCCAACTAAAAGAATCGATAAGGTTTTTACCAGAAATTGTTGATAAAAGTTCGAAAGACAAGATATTGTTGAATTTCTCTCGCAACATTTAATAAAAAAGGAAAGAACCGGAAGAAAGTTTCTGAAGCTTCTTGAAAGAAGTGTACGATTATTGAGAGTGAATTCTTGCTTACTCAGTGAACTGAAACTAATGCTTTGAAACAGAAATGGGGAAAATATGCAGATATCTTTTAAAAGTTTCGATTGTCTGAGCATCATAAATAAAGGGAGCTCCACATATGAATATGAAGTACTTTTTCTTTTTGTGTACAATAACTTGAATATCTTTATTTTTGTATTTTGATTTTACACATTGCTAAGTGAAATCATCGAAATAATAAAACATGGTATACTGAATGTAACATGAATAAAATCGGAACTGCCATTAGAATATTATTTTATAGTCGCCTTTGGCGAGTAATGTTTTCATCGGGTGTATTAATTATATTTAATTTCAGTAAATGTTCAGATATTATGCCATCAAATTTCCGGACATTAAAGCAGTGATATTTTAATTGTCTAACACATGTTCTGTTCACTTTGCATCGGATTTTTTTCTAATAGAGACGAGTCTATAATCTGCTTTAAAGAAATAATGTATGATCTCCTAAATTTTATGGTATTGTAGTTTCACTATTTTGTTCCGTTTTGTAAACTACACAGAAAGAAGTGTTCTTCTACAAATTTCAAAAATTTTTAAAAATGCGTAATTAAATAATTAAATGATGAAAACGATTTGATTTATAGGGCAGCAATATAATCTGCCGTTATCAATTAAGCTCAAACAATATTTAACAAATTTGCCAAAACTCTGTATAAAAAAGTTATATGCCTATAAAATTAATATCAATAAATATTTCAAAACGATGTCTAAAAAGTGCACATTTTCATCCTCCTATATATATACATGAGTCAAAATGGATGTTTTTTTGCCAAACAGCGCCAAATCACACAAACACTTTGTTCTTTATTATTAATAGAGTTGAGATTTATTCATGTTGCTGCACGAAATATAAAAACCAGTTAAAGTGCAATATGAAATAAACGCCAAACACATCAATCAGATGAAATGAAAAGAAAGTTTATAAAACTGTTTATTGATTTGTTATTGAAACAAAGGATTTCCCAGCCACATTCACTGGTTTGATTTTATCAGTTATTGATTCCTGTGACAGTAAATGCCCTTTAAACATGTTATCAATGGTCGGTTACTCTCCGGTTCTCTCCATTATTGAGAGAAGTGCCAAAATATTGTTTCACTGCATATTCTCTATTGTGAAAAACTTCCTTTCAGTTTTGATAACCACCAGATTTTGAATTTTGTTTAATCTCATATTAAAACACTCTTGACCCTTGGATATGTTATCGAAAATAGTCTTTTACCTTCACTATAAACTTCCTAGAATTATCTCAAAATCAGATTTTACCAGAGGCCTCTAACTTTAACAATTAGACTGATTTCATCAATTGTCAACTTGCCAATTGCTTACAAACCATAATGTATGTATTTATTGCTCAGATTTAAGTGAAACTAGTGCTATCTTTTGTTCTAAAAAGAGTTGACGTTTATCCAAAATTAGTTAACATGATAAAATTAATACATTATATTTTGGTAGCCGACGGCAGCTATTCTAGAGATTAAAATTAACGAAAATTGAAACTAACATGGTTTCTTGAGATATTCTAGCTGTTAGAGAAAAATAAATAAAGTTAAGCATGTCAGCACAAGTAATCATAAAATTGATCACTTCATAAAAGAAATTTCATATCGAAAATGTTTCACAGATAAAGGGAAAATCTTTACAAAAAAGCCCATTTTATAAAATAAATAATTTATAAATTCAATGTTTACTTTTTTAAGAATTGAGTTTTTTATTCTTAGAAAACATATAAAAATTAGGATTTTAGCTGATTACACGGAATTGCGAAATTTTTCCCTCGCAAAAACAATTTTCTCCTTTCTTAATGATGGAATGATTACAGTAGTTTAGTTTCTGCCAAAAATGTGTAACTAAAATGTTTAGAAAATTATATTTGGTGTTTTGGGATTTATATATTATATAATTGTGCAACTTGAAGAGTTGTTCATTCATAACATTTCATATATTAGGCATATTTTAATGATTATCTTGAAGTAACAACCGCCATGAAGAGACATAACTTTCATAGAAGTTCAGCATATATATTGATTTCTAGCTTCAAAAGCAACATTTTCTAATATCATTCTTTCCAATTTTATATTTTTAACAATTTAATATTGCAATAAAGATTCAAGCAATCATACTTAATATTTTTGGTCTATGTGACACTGAAAGATAAATCGCTACAAATGACTTGTTTCAAATTTTCCTCTTCCCTTTTAATATGGTGTTTAATTATGAGTTTAATACCATTCATACAAATTAATTTAATTGAAATTTCTTTAATTTGAATTGGGAATATAATTCACAATATATCCCAAATATTTATTGAATACTTACTTCCCTTAATATAAAAATTCGTTTATGAGAGTCAAGCCAAATCTTTGTTGATCTTCCTCATTAATAAATTTTAGTTTTCGATGGCAAATAACATCCATATGCTTTTTTTAATGTACAAATTTTTGTCAAAATAATTTACATTCAGGCTTCTAAATGATCATTTCATTGGAATGGTTTAAAAAGTGTAAAATTCATCATTTAACGGATCAGATACTGCAACTAGATTATTAATGTTTCTGCCTTTCTTTCTTTACGACTAGAAAATAGAAAAGTTCCATCTCAGAACTCATTATTTCTAGCAAAAATTGATAAAAAAATTAATCAATTATCATATTCATTTAACTATTCATGATATTCATTCATTTCAAGCATACAGCTTTTCAAAAGCATGTAACCAATTATTGATTCCGAAATAATGTGTTTTCTAAGTGTTCTCTCTCTCTCTCTCTCTCTCTCTCTCTATATATATATATATATATATATATATATATATATATATATATATATATTATATGTATATATAAATCGCTAAAATATTGTATATGACACAGAAATTACATTTATTACATATTGTCAAATTACAATAGTAAAATCACTATACGTATATTTTAGATTACTTCATTGAACGTTTCGACCGTTGCAATTAATTCAGCGCTTTTCTAATTAATGAAACTGAAAAGTATTATTAGAAATACTTTAGATAAGGCTAACCAAAGACTCTATTCATTCTTCGAAAAAGTACAAAAGAAATTAAGAAATATGCATCGAAGTTTAGTCGAACGCGAAAACAGATTTAACCATTGCCTGATGGATAATTGCTGACTTACCGCGGGAAAATAAGGACCAGATATGACCATTAACAAAATATATATATATGTTCTGTGTCATTTTCAAACTGAAAAAAATATTTTTGGTGCTTTCATTATTTCACAATGTTTTATTTTTAATAAATACTCGAAATTTAATACATTTCGTAAGAATTTTTATGAAATTAAAACTCATCTATCAAAACATTCAATTGCTACTTTTACTAATCTTAAAATAATGTTTTAAAAATGCTTTATCTATCTATCTATACTTATAATAAAGCTCAATGTGTGTGTGTGTATGTATGTTGGTGCTCTACAGGCCAGACCATTCAACCTACAGCTACCAAATTTGGCACGTGTATACCTTGGAGCCCGGGAATGTGTACTTGGAGGTTATTTTTTCGAATTTTTAACTAGAATTTTATTTATTTAAAAATTAAACGAAATTTTGACTTGTTTCTGCTATAACTTCTGAAAATATTACCGCACAAAAAAGATTTTTACATGAAGTTAAAGATCAAAAATTTATCTTTTAAATGATACTATCGTTTTAATCTTAAAATTAAATTTCTATTTATAATGAATTTTTAAATAAATATTTTAACTATGTTTTTCAATATTTTTTTCGTGAAAAATAAAAATAAAAACTAAGCACGTTTCGCATTCATGGGAAAAATTAGCTTTTTTCAAAGTGTTGCCATCACATTGATTAAAGCTCTCACTGAAAATAAATTAAATCTTTTTGGAAATGAAATCTGCAAAAATATAATTTTCGGCAAGTGTTTGTAGGAAATGAAACAAATATGAAATATTATTTTTTCTAAAAAATAAATTCAAGAAAAATTATTTTATGATCTTTTACACTCTCTATACAGGGTGTTTATTCAGTCCCGGATCCATTTTGATATTTAATGACTCATAAAATAATGAAGATGTAAACAAACTTATGGCATTTATTGATGGAATAACTCATATATTTTCCTTTTCAGGTTTGAATATTTTTACTTTTGTAAATATCGTCTGAGCGTGTGGTTAATTTCAGATAATTTCATTTTCCAGTTTAAATATCTGTACTTTTCTAAATATCGTCTGCTTATTAATTGCATTTTTCTTTCTTTTCTTTTTGGCAACTATTGAAATGTTATGTTTACTTTTGATGTGTTTGTTCTATGTAGTATTTTTGTATGTGATGTTTTATTCGAGCTGATATTAAGGAGAATGCATACACCGCAAGAGAAAGCACAGATTTTATGGTGGTTTATAGAAACGAAATCGATAGTGCAAGCACAGAGAAATTTCAGAAGAATTTACTAAAAAGATCCTCCATCCAAAAACAGCATCTAGCGGTGGAAAAAGAATTTTCTAGAAATTGGAAGTATCGCAGATAAGAAACGTTCCGGACATCCTTGCACAAGTGATTTTGATGTTGAGCGTGTCAGAGAGACATTTTTACACAATCCTAGAATATCTGTGAGATCAGCGGCAACAGAATTGGATATGCAAATTTCGACTGTGTACAAGGTTATTAAGAAAAATTTAAGACTGCATGCATACAAAGTTCAAATTGTTCAAGTTTTGGAACCGAACGATAGGCCTAGGAGGATGGCCTTTGCAACAGATATGCTAAGGAGGATAGAAGATGTTGCTGATTTTCTGAAGCGCATAATGTTCTGCGATGAAGCATCCTTTCATGTTTCTGGCATTGTTAATCGCCATAATGTGCGTATATGGGGATCTGAAAACCCCCATGAATACCGTGAGGCTCAAAGGGATTCCCCAAAGGTTAATGTGTGGTTCGGACTAATGCACGACAGAGTCATTGGGCCTTTCTTTTTTACAGAAAAGACGGTCTCATCAGTCGTAGACATGTTGGAAAACTTCGTATTTCCACAACTAAAAGAACTTCAGCCACATGTCTTTTTGCAACAAGATGGTGCGCCACCTCATTGGAGTACCATAGTTCGTACTTCTTTGAATGTCATTTTCCAGAAAGATGGATTGGGCTAGGAAAATATCCTTGCTCAATCCTTGCCAATTATTATTTCCTTGGCCACCCAGATCACCTGACATAACGCCGCTGGACTTTTTCCTTTGGAGGTTTGTAAAAGTGAACGTTTTCAAGAGGAGAGTGTCGAACATTGATGACCTAAAAGATAGAACATTGATGACCTAAAAGCCAGAATTACAACCCCAATAGGCTCGGTGGATGCCGACATGCTTGCCGCTACCTGGTGTGAAATTGACTATCGACTTGATATTTTCCGTGCGACGAAGGGGGTACACTGGAAGTTCATTGACAAGGGTCATGAAACCTTTTGAGTCTATTTAAGCATTTATGTTATTAATTTTAATCTATCTTTATTATTTTATGAGGTATTAAACATCAAAATGGGTCCGGGACTAAATAAACACCCTGTATTATTAATCCAATAAATCCGTTTTATTTTCAGGCAAGTTTTGTTTAATATGAACAGGATATCCATTCAAATCAGGGCCACACAGCTAATTTGTAAACCTTTGGTTAGACACAGATATGCTAAAATGGTCTAAATGGAAAATGATTATATTTTATGTAACTTGATTCAATAAATGCTCTAATAAATAACGAATTTTTGATTTTCCATAAAGCTTCTGCTTTGGAAATCACGATTAACAAAATGTTCTTGAAACAATAATATTTTAAATAAAAAGAGTAAATTTCCAATCAACTAAATCAATCACTTAAACTGACTGATTTATGAAAATTTGAATATCACTATTCAATAAAAAAAGGAAAATTTTAGATTTTCCATCGATAGATTTGCCGATAAAGAAAATACGTCAATCAGCGCGCATGTTTTTCAAAATTAATTGGCCTAAGATTATGAAAAAGTTGAGTTTTTCTAAATTTTTAACATTCAAAACTTCATAAATAAGTCTTAGTTGATCGTGGAAAATAGAAACATTCATTCATTTATTTAAAATTTGGTGTGTCCAGAATATTTCTCAGAATATGATACCTTACTGCATTAAATTTAAGACTTCATAATTTTTGAAATATATTTATAGGCCGAAACAAAATATTATTATTGATTTCATTTCAATCCTTTTGAAAGCAAAACTAAAAACTGAATTTTATGCTGAATCTGAGAAATTTTTGTTGAGTTATTGTTTGAGATATTACATAAATTATGAAAAATATTTTGTAGTTCACATAAGACTTAATTACCGAGCGATTCTGTTTTCAATACTCATATTCAATAATAATAATAATAAATAAATAAATGACAATAAAGATGATAAATAAAATAAAACGCTTGGTTTTATTATAAAATATCTTTATATTAATTGCAATTTCATTATTTCCACTTTAAATTAAAGTTGAAGTTTTGCAGGAAATGATAACAAATTAGCAAAATATATATAGTAAATTGAACGAAACAATCAAAATAACAGTATAAGTTTGGTATGACTATCAAAGTTTGAAGATTAAAAATGTTTGTATGAGAATCTATTAAGAGACCAGTTACTTAAAATATTTCATTGAAAATTGTAGCGAGCGGTAATACTGGCGAACCGGCTGGTCGCCAAAGGAGGCTAGTTTAGACATAAATTTTGAAAAAGAATTTTCATTTCCGCCTTTATTTAGTAGTGCATTTTATTTTTGAAATTTTTATGCTTTACAACTTGTTTTAACTTATTCTATTAAATTCGTTCTTTTCTATCTTATCAAATAAAATGAAGACATTTTTATAAAAAAAATATGCATTCTTCAATAATATGTAACAGCCGAAAAAGTCAATAAACTATGGGACTAACTTGCTCGCCAAAGGTGGCTAGTAAACATAATTATAATCATAATAAAATAATCATTCTGCTATTTTTTATTGAGTGTTTCGCTAGTTTACACTATGACTCATCTTATTACTATTAAGTAATACGAACTTGTTTCAATCGAATGGATGTAATCACAGAAAATAAAGGAACCTTATCTTATTTTCTGTCAGTTAATAAAATTTATATCGTAATTAAATTAAAAGGAACAACTACAAATAATGTCATCTGTTTTCTTTAATGGGAAGAGTTGCTTCATTTTAATGGCGATTTTATAAAATCAATTTTACTTATAAAAAATAGTTCTAATCAATTTTCATTATTTACGTTTATTTGAAATATCATACAGTTTTTAAGTGAAAGCTTTCTTTTGTATGAAGGTTAAGAAAATATGATTTGCTTAAGATGCCTGAAAGAAAAAATTAAAATAATTCAAATCTGTTTTTTCGAGCTTTGCATATATGATGGTTTATAAAAGAACTTCTCTGAAAATGAAGAAGCTCTGAATGAAAGAAGAACAGCAAAAATTTCCGAAATGGAATATTTAAAAAAAAAAGGGCAAACGCTAATTGCCTCATATTTATAAATCTGCAAGAAAAAAATTGTAACAAGTTTCAAATTCTTCATTCACCGAATTGCTTTATTCGAGAAATTTAAAATCGTTTTCCTCTTCAGAAAAAAATGAACAATTTACGAAAGTAGCTGATTAAAGGAAATATTTTTGATTTTTTTTAAACGTCAGGAAAAAAATAAGCTAATTTTTTAACCTCTTGAATTTAAAGAAAAATGGTTAGTCTCAAACAGATCACGCTTTCTACTTGAAGTTTTTCGGAATTCTTTTTGGAAATTAAATTAAGAAAACTTCAAGAATTCTAATTATTTTTTGAAACAACTACCAATTTTTCACATTCAAAGGAAAAAAAATAAACATTCCTGCCAAATTTTTTATCTCTCATTCTTAAGTTATAATATTGAAATATTTCTTTCGAATATCCATTTTTTTTCTGGAAATGAAGTAGAGCTACAATATTTATTTCAATTTTGAAAAACTCGTAGTTCATGCAATGTTAAATTATTAATGAAAGATAGTGAATTACACTCTAATTCTCCTGTTATGCATTCAAAATTTTAAATCATGGCTATAGTTTTTGATGATAAAATGACTGCTTTAATTACAACGTAATTTAAAAAAAAACAAATTTCTTTTGTTTCAGATTTAACACTCTTGCTTTAGGTGCCTCTAAAATCATCGTTCGATTGCTCTATTTGACTTAGCTGTCACGTTATTATACAAATCATTTGGGCAGTTCAAATTATAAATCCCATCTTTCTAATTCCCAAATTTGCATCTTAGGTTTGAGAAATCATTATGGTGTGCGCCCTTTTTTTTCCTGCATTCCTTAAAGTTAATGAAAGATAGTTATTTTACTATTGTTTAGATTAATAAAATATACATTATAATTTATAATGAAAGGAACTGTGGCTATAGGAGAATATTTACGAATTTTTATTATAAACAGATAATTTTTTGGGGAAATTAAAAAATTGCCTATTATTGGATAATGGATTAACCAACAATGAATAAGTTGAAATATATTTTCATAGCATACCATTCCGAAAGCATTAAATCATAATTATGAAAAGTTATATCGTACATCAGTATAACAATATGGATTTAAATAACAAATAACAATTGAGGAAAAAATATTATTCTGCCCGACAAGAGAGACTAGAACATTTGATATTACACGAAATTCAAATAATTGAGATTTCAAATATAGTAAATGTTGCATCTTCATGAAAAATTACAATAGACTAAATTATGTAAATGAATGATACCATTACCCTATTAATAATCTCCTCATAATAGGCCTACAAATTAATAATCTGTACATTTTCTTTGAAAAAATATGAACAAAAAGTTCTAAAATAAAAATGCAATTTTAAATAATGTCAGCTGGCTTAAATAAGTCACAACACAACAGCAATAACAATTTTAAAATAAATATATAGAATCTTATTTAAATTTTTAACACTGTTATACAATATCATTCAATTACCAGCATTGGGATTCATTAAATTCGATCTGAATGTGGATTGGAGGCAGAAGGTTGCAGGTTCGAGATTTGATTCTGCGCAAGATCTGACTTATAAACGAATGTGTTGTACTTTAAGCATTAGAAATTTCTCTCGATCCTGTTTATGTGGATGGATGTAGGTCTCAAAACGAAGTTTGTCGGCTGTCCAGCGTCATGCAACAGGGGAAGGCAATTTTAAGCACAGGACCGAATGGTGCAACTCAAGAATCGGTTTCAAAATGGGAGTTTTATATTGACCATTCCCAATTTAGACAGAACTGAGCATATAAACATATAGAGTGTCCAGCAAAGTATTATTTTTACCCCACATTAACTTGAAAATAAGGAAAACTGTTGCCTGAACCTTTATATGTAAGCTTAGTAAAGTGACCATACATGGCATGACCAAATAAGTTGCAGCGCCACTTGTTGGCAATAATCTGAACTAGCGTTCCTAAACCGAAAACAATACAAGTTAGATGAAAAAAGTCAATTACATTTCAATTAAAAGTCATTTACAAAATTTCCATGGTTCAATATTTTCAACTTGAAATAAGAAGTTTTTAAAGCTAAACAGTTTTATTAAAATTTAAGACAAAAATATCATAATTACTCTTTTATACTTATTCGAGGGATGGTAAAAATTAATGAGGATTGCAGGAGAAAGCATGCAAATTGTGAGAACTTTAAGTACATGTCATATTTTTAAAAAGATGGAGGAAGAGAAAAACAAGGAAAAAATGCAATAATAAATGATTAGGGGAAACACCCCCACAATCCGATGGGTGAACATAATTTAAATGCCGTTACATTTTGATTAGGTTAAGTAATTGCCGTCAAATAAGCATTTGTAAATAAACGCACGTCAAATAAGCATTTGTAAACAAATTCACGTCAAATCCGTGCATCACATCGGAAAAAATGACATATTAATTTAGTATTAAGTAATAGGAATCAAAGTAGAAATTAATTTAAAAGATAAATATTACTTTAACATGTTTATCTAAAATATCTTTTATATTCTTATATGGATATCAATAATAAAATTATACTCCAAATATCATATGTCACCTTGATAGAAAGTTATACAAATTATCAGGTCAAGAACTCTCAAATATTAGTTTATATAATGATTTCTGTGGTTAAAAAAACTAAGATTAAAACGATAATTTCTTGATCGTTTTTTGTTTTGGTTTCACAATTCGTTTATGAAGGTTTCTGAAATACAACCAACGACAAATTGTTTTATGCAACTACTGATATTTTTGTTAATATTGCTCTTAGCAAATATGCTTGGATTTTAAATATATATATATATATATATATATATATATATATATATATATATAAGCAAATATAAAAATAAAAATTATCTATAATTTTTAACATCAGTATTTGCAAAGAATAACAGTATGATTTGTAGGCAACATTATTCTTAAAATAGAAAGATAAACATGAGAGGCAGATGCCGAAATCAAAAATGATTGAGCATATATTTGCATAACAAAGATAATCTATGAATTTATAGCTCAAGATAAACAGTTTCACTGCTTGCACCTATTAATAGTTTTCGTTTTGTACTGTGTAATCATTCACTGTTTGATAAACAAATAAATTACTACGTTGTTACAACGTGATTGACGATCTCGTGTCTATTTTTTTTCTTCAAAAATGTTGTTAAATATTGACTTAACGAAACGAAAACTCACTTTGATGATAAACAACTTTTTGTTCATGAAACATCGCAAAATATATTTGTTGGGGGACGGGGAGATATCTTCCTTTTATTTGTAAAAATAATGTTATCAAAATGTTTAAAAAATACTAAATTTCCTAAGGTAGAAAATTGAGAAAGAATTAATAAACAAAATGAAATCTGCACTGTAGGAAGAATCTCAATTTTTAACAGTATCAGAAAAGAATCAATATCCTGAGTTATTATGCTTGATTAGTTTAATTGTCAGTTTATCTCGATATTACTTTTTGGTCTGTATCGTAAGAAGATTGGCTTTAAATGAAGCGAACTGAATGCAATATTAATAGCTTTTAATAATTATTTATTATTCATTTTAATTATTTATTGTTTTGTATTCCTTTTAATTAGTTTCTAAATTTGCATCCTTTATTTACCATTCTTTTTTATAAATATTATCGAATCTTCAAATCAATTTATCACAAATTTTCTAGGAGATGACGCTTTGATTCACAATTTTACTAAATTAATCAAATGACGATGCTTTGAAAATAGTGTGTAATGTGAAAGATATCTGTAAGAGTATGTCTAACATTTTTTATGCTAGAGCATTATGTGTTTGCGTGAATTTGACTGTTTTTTTTAAATTATTCTCGCTTGGATTTTAACTAAATAAGCTACATTTTTCTTTGCGTCTTGTTGTGCGTTGTATTACGAATATAGTTTATTTATTTGGATATATTATAGTTCATTATTATTTTAAATATTGCTTTACAATTCAGAAATATAATTTGTACTCGCGTCACTACCACCACGAGAATACCATTGACTTCCCAGACAGACTCAGTTCTTTACCATTTTCGCAAGAGATTTGCCATGATTGCCTTTTTCTCTTAGAGATTATTGTAGAATAACCAGCCATTCATTTGGGATCTGAAACAAAAAGACACATTTAAAAGATTACGTTGTGTATTAATATTAATACCAATTTCAAAATTAATCTTTCCTAGTGATTAAATTGAATTTCATATTAATACAATTTCTTTGGGTTAGTTTGAAATTTACTCCAAAGTAACGAAAATAATTCTATTTCTCTAGCTTATTGGTTTAGTCGGCGTATTACCCTTGAAGAAGAAAATTATAATTTCAGTCGGCTGGAACTCTTGTTGGTGGTGGTTATTACTTATGGTACTTGCCATAGACAAGTCCGCTGAAGAAGCCAGTGATTTAAGCCCAATTTGTGCTGTAGCTTCTGAGGGTAAAGGCAATGATGACGCTCACACACTCGCTTGCACAACCTCTTTTTACAGGGTCTCTTTCACACACCTCACAGATAGAACACAGGGTAAGGAAAAACCATACCAAAACCAAGACTCGCACCCGGGACGCCCAGATCACAGGGAAAACGCGCTACCACTAGGTCAGGACGCCGGCTTGGGGATGGTTGAATGAATGAATCGACTTGGATTTTAATTCTTACTTTTAGTTAAAGATTATACTGCTGTTACTAATAACAAATTGTACTTCAGTTACTTATTTAAACCGTCAAAAGAATATAGAGCTGCAAATAACAAGATCATTGAACATCTGAGTGTGTTTAATTACTCTGTAAATCACAAACCAGGCTCACAAATATTTCATGTCGATATACTTAGTTCAGTCAGAAACGAAGGCTGTTAGAAATTTCTGCAAATGGAATTAATAGAATGGTAAAGGAACATAACGTTGTTCATGTTTTTTCAGCAAATTATAAAGTATCTTTCATATAAGCACGGGATGGAGAACTGCAAAGATTTATTAATATGCTGAATAACTAAAAATTAAAAGTAGAAAATAAAATTTTAGATAGAAAATATGAAATGATAGATTGCATATTATACCTAAAGCAAAATATTCAATGGCGTTAGCAGGAAATTATTCATTATGCCAATAAAAAAGTAACTTGTTGTACGTTTCCATTATTTTTTCGGACATTTCAAAGTATTCAATTGTCGTATATTGATAAAATAACAATTATAGTTTCCCGAATAAAGGAATACGTCAAACAAAATGTACAACAATCCATGTATTACATGTGCTATTACGGAAGTGTCTGAAGGAAAAGTTCAAGGAAAATTATATCCTATACCACCAGGTAAACGGATTGAGGTAATGGATTTGAAATAGTTTGCACAGATTTCCTTTGGCATTATACTGCCAATTCATACCCAGTGACTTTAGAAGTCCTAATCTATTAGTAAAAGTTCGAGATATTTGATATCAGAAGGATTTAGATAATTTTGTATAAAGCATGATATCAAATACATGTTGAATTGCAGTCAAAGACCAGCTGCTAAAAGCCGTGTTGAGAAAATAAATAATATAATTTCGTCAAATATGAGAAGCCAAATTTCACTATGCTCCCTACAGGAAATCGACTTAATTTTTATCCCTTGTTCCAAAAATTCAAATAACAAAACACCTATAAAAGAATGATTATCCTCTTATTTTAATAACAATGGCATGTGTCGCACCTCTGATAATTATTTCCTTGACACATGAGTCACTTTGGAGTCTCCATATTTTATCTCCTATAGCAATTTAAGTTTTAAAAAATCCTCTTCTGCCTGAAATGTCAAAGCTCCTATTTTTTTCTGTGTTATTTACTCAACAATTTAAAAACAAATAAACATCATAATTTCTTGTATTATTAGTTTTCGAACATAATTTGATCAAAATAATCTTTAAATTTAATGGAATTTCGAAGAGAAGGTCGAAAAATTGAATCTCCTGTTTGCATGACTTGTTTGTAATTGACTGCTCTAAATTGCCAGTGAATATAGATAATAGACAAAAATTTAATTCGGGTGATTATTTGTCTGATCTTACACAAGAAAATTCATTCATTTTCTTATTTTAGTGAACTAATTGTATTGTTATTGGAAACCTTATATATTGATCCATGAATAACTGCATTTTTTTAATGATTCTTGCTATTAAGAATGAATTATCTTACGAATGAATTATCTTATTTCTCAGTAGATGTTTTTAATTATTTTAATCTTATTCTATATAAAAAGTGTATGTAAACACCATAAATGCAAATGACGATTCGATTCTGTGCAGAGTTCGAGGAAAATCTGCACATGCAGTTATTTTCTCATACAATCTGAAACAGTATTTGCAATGACGAACTAAAATAATATTGAAAAGTGGACTTTATTTAAAAAACTACCTTATGATAATGAAGTCCAAAAATTTCTATTTAAATTAAGATATCCATAGTTTAATTTCAAAACTTTTTTTTATTAATTCATTCATGAATAATATATATTTCAAATATTATAATAATCGAAAGAATAATAATCATTGATTTCTTCAGAGATCTACATTTGTTATTATTTTATTAATCTGAGCTTGAGACTAAGTATAATATAACATAAGATCTTCAAATTACCAATCCTAAAAGATTGATTTCTGAACTTTTATTTTTCATCAGTGTGTATTCAATTCGCACTTATTATTTAAACAATATAATAGTTAAATCAGTATTTTTATTTAACGCATATGTAACATTATAAACAGAACCAAGATACATATTACTTCGAAAGAAGAAAAATGCTTGAAATTATG
The DNA here is from genome assembly GCA_026543865.1 of Argiope aurantia. Lineage (NCBI taxonomy): Eukaryota > Metazoa > Arthropoda > Arachnida > Araneae > Araneidae > Argiope > Argiope aurantia. The sequence continues at coordinate 67,426 of JAPMOR010109366.1, forward strand.
TTTTAAATTATATTTCAATTTGCGAATATGAAATCGCATAATAAAAGATCAAATAGATCTTACCTGTTTGTTTTAGGTTTATTGATCTTAGAAAAGATCTACCCACGTGAAACTTAATTACGTTAAATATGCTTGTTGCGTTGAAATTAATTGTTGAAAAACAACACAAAAATCGACATTTTTTAAAAAATTATGAAAATAGTATACTTGTAATCATCAAAATCAAAATACATTACCTTATTTATATTTCCAGAAAATTTTATGAATTGAATGATTAGATAAGATTTATAGATAGAACTTGGTATTTATCTGGGAAGCTATGAATTTCGTTCCATATTCAACATATTATTTTGTAGTGAATTCTGTTGCTTGCCGAGTTAAAGAATAATGGAGTTCACATTCATAATCGGAGAAAATGGTGATATACTTTCAAGATTCACAAAATGCATAGAGATGATGAGAAATGTGAACTCACTTTTGGAGCGAAGTTATGTAAAAATCTTCCTTAATGAGATATTCGACTTCGCAGTTTCATTCAAATTTTGCGTTTACAGCAGCAAACATACCGTACATCATTACTAAGATTAATCTTTCTCCACTAGAACAAAACATTTAATTTCATCTAATTAACAATTTGTGTAGAATTTTTATGATAAATTTTAAGATAAATATTCTCTACTTATTAATAATAAAGGAGATTGTGTGTTTCCTTAGCAGGATTTTATGATTATTTTTTTTAATTATTAGTTTCATACAAAAAATTATTTATTGGATTTATATTATCGAATCACGCAGCTATAATTAGTTACATGCTACACATATTAGAATGTTAGATTATCTTATTAAATATTGTAAAAAGAGGAATTTTTCAGTTACGAAATAAGTATAACAGTCATTTATAAATGTTAAGGGTCTTATACTATTTAAAACGCATTGTTTTTACTGATATGACATTTAAATATGTAAAATAGTTTTTTTAGCAATCTTAATAAAGTAACAGAACAATGGATTTGTCTGATGAAAGGAAATTTAATTAAAAAATTTCATACTCGTTCTTTGTAATGATTATAATGCGTTATTCAATTAATAAATTGTGCTTATATTGAGCTTATATATACAATTTAAGAAGCGAGGTAATAATTTTGTGTTCAGAAAATTAACAAAAATGACTAATTAATCCTACAAATTACTCAAAAGAATTCGGTAATTTGAATAACAAATTAGCTTTAAACATTGAAGAAAAGTTATTTTTTAAAACAAAACCTTTTAAATCGTGGGAAAATGTTCACTACAACATGAAACACATTCTTTTTTAGCGACATATTCATTTTATGTTTAATGATAATTAATGCATACAATATTCTCATATCAATAAAAATATGTTTGCTAAAATGATAGATTCTAAGAAAATGTTTTTCATTTTCATCATAAATTAAAAATTTTTAAAATTATTTATGGCTTTTTAAGTGAATTAGCAGAATTTCTTGTAATTAAATTTCTTAATTATTTTTTACTTTATTAATTAAGTATTCAGTTGGGTACAAATTCAGTTCATTTACGCTTAAAAAACAATTACCAGTGTAGCCGCAGTATCTGATTAATTTATTTTTCTACTCATCGTAGCAATCATTTCCTGCTTAATTTCATTAAAATATATATAATAAAAACATGTAATTCAAAGTAGAGATAATTTTCTCCATATTATTCCTTCCTAATTTTGGATTCGCAAAATTATTTTCATTATAAAACAAGAATCAATCAAAATATTTTTCTTTATCCTGGATTTTATAAAAACCACATGCATTCGCAAAGGCTTGTAATATATACAAATTTATAATTAGATTACAGATTTTATAAAGAAATAGTCTGTTAAAAGAATGAATCTTATGAATACGAGATACATTAATTAAATTTATTTGTAATAAAGGCTGAAATAATATTAGCTCATTATCGTTAAGTTTTGAATCAAAATTATGAAACTTAATGTAAAGCCTTATAAGTTGTTTTAAAATTAAGATAAGAGTTAGGGAAGAACTTTCAAACATTATAGATAAATATGCATAGAGTGAATAAAACAGAGACTTTGCTCTGTCAGAAAATAAGACGATTGGAATAATTAACATAATAAAGTTATTAGCTTATCAGTAGTAGTTTTTAATTACATTTATAATTTATAATATATAATAATAATTACATTGATTTTCCAATAGTTAATAAAAACTTATTTATACACTACATGTGTCTTTATTATTTTATAGAGAAACAAAATAGTTTTTATAACAAAAGAAAGAAAAACTAAAGTAACTTGGTTCTCAGTAAATAAGTGTTTTCCATTTCTTTCAAGAACTCTAAAGACATGTTGTAATTCTTTTTAATCTGTTTTTGTTTTTCTATATTCTCAACATCCCTAGAGTATACTTGTCGTTTATATTTTAAAGGTCTGAAAATCAGGTTTTTTTTTTCCTTCGGAGAAATTGAAAAAAAAAAATAAACATTCTTTTTTTAGCAAAAATAAACTAATAAAAAAATAGTGCCTTGTTCTTAAATTGGAAAGATTTAAATCAGGATGGTGTTTTTGTTTACATTAATTTTAACCGTGAAATAAATAAAATCACTTTAATTGGAAGTGACATGTCAAAGTGTCACTGTGTCAACATTTGCATAAGAATGCAAAACATTTTTCCTTTTTTTCCCATTTCACGGCTAAATTGAATGTTTTGGATTTATTTACACATGTAATGTTCTGAAATTTCCAGACTGTGTTTCTTTTCTGGTTAGAGATTTTTATGTGTATGAAAGAATCTGTGTCTGCAAATATAAATGATAGTGGAAAGGAATGTTTTATGAATTTAAAAAACAGCGACAGATGTTTTCCCCCAAATTCTATTACAAAATATTTAATAAATTGTTAATTTCCCTCCCCTTGCTAGGAAATTATGAACCTAGAAAATGTTTTGAATGAGGCCAGGAATTCTCAGATTTTTATTATAAAGGAATTGGAGTCTGCTCTATAATAAAGGCATTTTCTTACTATTATTCGAAAACAAGCGTAGAATGACAGAGCCGTATAGATTAGAGCTTTGTGTTTCATAGTTTGGTAAAGAAATCCAATATGCATTTTAGATGCCTTCTTTTCGATTGATTGACATCAAAATTTGTTACAGAATAGCGATTTTAATTGTAAGATCACATTTTATCACACCTATTTAGATAAATTTCATTCGGATGAATTATTGAGTTTGATAGTAGTTGTCACGTTGTTTACATAAACACAAATATGCAGATGAAAAAAAAGTATTATTCTTTCATTGGATTTAGTCTAACATTTGATGATGAAATAAAGATACTAAAACATTGCACCAAATTTTATATAAAAAAAATTTCGTTTTAGTTACAATTATTTATCTTCAAAAATCAACTAAGAAATTCAAAAATGCTTATAATAATTGCCAAAAATCAAGTTCTCATAAAAATAAATTTAGTTTAATAATTTTCTAAAAAGATTTAATTATCGGTGACATTTATTTGTCCTATTTTCATTTTATCGACATTCTTTGATAATGTAGGGCATTTCTTATACAAAAAATAAGTGGAAACTTACAAGCTATACTTTAACTGATCCCACGTTCTAAAAATAAAACTTTTTCAGAAACTAAAATAAGGACATTTGAAATTCTCAATATTGGAATCCAATGAGCGTAGTATTTTCGATGTTATTTTTGAATTTTCCCTTTTTGTTCTACTTTGGTTCTGCAAAATCAATCCTAATCTATGGCATTCTATAACAGAATGAATCTCCCTATGTTTCAGCAGAAAATCGATGACATAGATTATTCTGCCTCAAAAAGAACATTTAAAAAATATTTTTTCCTTTGTTTATGTGTAGTGTACTTTTCTTTAGTTTTGATATATTAGTTTCGTCAAAAAAGCCGGTTTGTTTCCCTCCCCCCCCCCCCAAAAAAAATCTTTTTTTTTTCTCCCTCCTTTTTTTTTAGCTGGAGCTGTGCCATCATAAGTTCTTTGTTATAATTTCGCTCTCTGACCTAGTTTATGCAAAATAAAGAACTTCACATTTGTGTGCAAAAGAAATGGATTCTTTGAGCAGATTTTGCGGCACATTATGTTTTTTTTTGTTCCGTTTCGGAATCGTTTTCTAGTCTGGACTTAATTAAACGTTCTTTTTCGAAATCGTAATTCTTTTAGAAAAAACTGTATCGAGAGAATGAAAGAAATTTTGGTTTTGAATATTTTTAAGATGCATTCTAAAAATGTGGATTATCATGCTTATTGACTGATAAGGCATGATATATTGACATTTTTGAAACTATTTTACCATATACATCAGAATTTGTTAGTATTATCATTTCAATTTACTAAATTTTTCTTGTACATTAATTTATTATCAAAATGTACAATTTCATTTAAAAATTTCGGTTCAAAGAATACTTGGTTTACATATGCGTATCAAAGTTTAGTATCTGAAACAAATACTTTCAGCTTCATGATAATAAGATGCAATGCAATATCTACTTTTAATTTGAAAAAATTTAATGGTCTAAGTATATATTTATTTTAATTACTGAAAATTAATTATCAAAAAAATCTTTCTGATCATATCAAATAATATAGAAAGAATTTTTTTTTTAGTTTTAAAATTTCTTTTCATTAAAATCCCCAAATTCCGTTTATTTTCTATCTCACTTTTAGGTACCAAGCTACTATAAAATGATTTCAACATTTTTTTTAAGTGGTAAAAACATTTATAATTTTCTGCCTAATATTGATATATATCACCTTCTTAGAATAATTTACAAAATTAATATTAATTCTTCATTTAATTTAAATTTATTTTATAAATTGATACATATATTCTTTCTTTCATTATTAATTATAACAGATTATAAATATCATCTTTTCTTTAAAGATCTTTATTTATACTAATTTACCATATATTATAATGCAAATTTTAAAAACATTAAGTTTAATACTGCAAATGAACTTTAATTTGTAATGATTGTTCAGTAATATTTGCAAAAAAATATTATTATTTTATTATATGCAAATTATTATTTAATTTATAATTATTATTAATTTATAATTATTTATTTTATTAAATATAATATATTATTAAAACAATTATAAATTATTTTAAAATTATAGAGTATTTATTTGCAAATTATTCAATTATCTAACAAACAATCAAATGTTACTTAAAATTATACTCATCTATAAAATAGTAAACAAAGCATAACAATATTATAAACATTTACAAAAGCTAAAACTTTCACGTGCATGGTGTTATATATTTCTTCGAAAAGAAGAAAAATTAAAGTTTTTTAAATACTTAATTTAATTACAATTTTATTAATAAACATTTTTTATACAGTATACCTGATAAATCATAAATGAAATATTTCTATTCTTACAATATTTCTATTCTGAAAACTGTAAGTTCAAACTAAAAGAGAACCATCCTATCTATTCTAGATTTTATTTCATTTCACCCCACAATAGAATGTACTGATTTTTTTTTTCAATATCCAAACCAATATAAAGCACTTTAATCTATTTTTCCGATCTTTCGATAAAAATTAAACGACCAGAAACCGCGCACCCCGGTGGAACATCAGTTTAATTTAAAAACTCATTTTTCGGTAGGATAGGTGGTGAGTTAGAACAATCTGAAGCTATAAAAGAGATTTTGCTTTAATGTTTTCATCCGGAAACAAATTTAAAAGAGGAAGAAAAAAAAAGAACATTACATGTCCCAAAACCTTGTTCGAGGAAGGTGAGGTTTCACCAAAGTGACTAAAATGGAATCCGATAATCTGATAGAAAAGAATAAAATCACAAATCGCTTGCGTGATCGTTCAACCAGCAGTCCGATCTTTTTTCCATTAAATTGGTGGGGTGATAGAGAACAAAGAACTTCCACGTATTTCCACCCCTAAAAACACTTAGAATGAATGCTTTGTGATGGAAAGATTTGGATGTTTATTTTGGATCTAATTTCATTGTTCCAAAAATAAGCTTGTATTGTTTTAAAAAAATTAGTTACTGTCGGTCTGATAGGATTGAGCTGAATATAATATATTTTTTTAACAATAACAAGAAATATAAGCCGTTTTCTGCCGCAGAAAAAAAAAGATTAAACATTGATTAATTGTGTAAAATTTGTATTGTAAATGATATTAAAATGCATATTTAAAAATAGACTCTGTATTTCTAAATAGACAGTTAATAAAATTGAATGCAAAAATTTATTAATAAATATATACGATTAAATGTATGAATAAAAAAACATTTCAAAATTTAGTGAAATATAAAAGCTATATACTTGAAATAATTGGCAAAATTATTGAACCTAATCTCAATCACTATTTCGTCATTTTCCGTTTCATTTGAAAGTTGACGCTCTCCAATTATATAATCAATTATGATCTTCTCTTTTTCCACTTATTCCGGAAATTTTGTAAAATTACTATGTTATTGTTCATTCTATATTTTGACAAAACCACTGGAAAGTTTCCTAGTTCCAATCCTAGTTTCCTAGTTACTCTTTATTGATTTCACTAACATTTCTTCATTCGAAAGCTTATGACTTATAAATTAGCTCACATTTGCATTCTTTTATTATTAATTGTAACAGATTAATAAATATTATTTTTCCTACATTTTACCATAAATTATAATTACAATTTTAAAGACATTGAACTTCAGCGCTCAAAGGAGTTTTAATTTTTAATATTATTCTACAATAATATATTTATTTTCGGATTATTCAGTTATCTAACAAACCGTCCAATTTTATTTTAAATTATACTCCTCTGCAAAATAGTAACTAAACATAATAATATTATAAATATATGTAAAAAAGTAAGCGTTTAATGTCCATGGTGTTACAAATTTCTATAAAAAGAAGAAAAATTAAAGATTTTTCATTGAATTTGCCCTCTCAGCTTTCATTGGACTTGCCCTTTGCTTTTGAAAGACATCATAATATCTAAATTATTTAGAAGTTACGAACTTCCGTATAAAATTACATTTTTTTTAAGCAGTGAAGTGGTTTAGCTGGCGAATTCTATTTCATTTTTTTCGCATAGAGGATGTAAATGAAGTAATGTTCCTGTAAGGGATGAAGGATAAAGTACCACTGATAACGCATTTAGATGTCATTACGTTTCACATGAAAACACAATTGAGAAAGCGGCCCAGTCGTTCTAGTTGGATAATTGCTATTTTTAATTTTTCTAGAAATTTCAAAGATATAGACAAACGTTGGAGTTTCATAAATACAGTTAGTACGCCAAAATTATCATGAGTATTTTATTTTTGCCAGTATTTATATATTTTTTAAAAAATACTTATTTTATTTGCAAGTTTGTTATAAACAAGATACCTCGCAATTCTCGATGAAATATTCATGTTAAGAAAAGGTGAGATGCACTGATAATATCTTATTAAAGATAATGGGCTTGCAGTAGTTTTCAAAATATCGATAATGGAGTATGTGTATTATTATTACATTTAATTTAATTGTAGCTTTTAATTATAAACTTTATGTATAATCATAATCAAATGGTCTCTGGTGCCATCTTTTGGAGAAACTAAATACTTAGGGATAAAGAAAAAATTCTAAGGAGCTTTCGGAATAAGATAGTCATTATGTTTACCTTGCCTCCTTTATAATCATGTTAAGGGCAAATAAGTTAATAAGTTTTTCAAACGAACCTTACATATTTTAAAAAGACTGCAAGACTGTACTGCAAAAAATTGCTGCAAATGTTAAATTTAACACTCCACAATTGCTTTGAGAAATCAAATACTTAGATGTTAAAATAAAATCCTGAGAAGCTTTCTGAATATTACAGTCGTTAAACCTATATTTTTTCTTTATAATCCTTTTAAGGGCAAATAAGTTTTCCAAATAGATCTTATATACTTTTAAAAGACGTCTTAGTTACTGTAAGAAATTGCTACATGTGAAAAAACTTTTAAAAAAGACGTTACGCCTTTAACATAAAGAATGAAATCGAAAATTTTATTTTCAAAAATGAAGCAGCAAACATTAAATTACTCATGGTGTCAATAAAAAAAGTCAAATTCTTGACAGTGCATTTTCATTTGTTCATAGACAAAATCAAAGACCGCAAAACTCAACATTTCTCGCTTTCCCTTTGGTTCATATTAAGCACAGTTATTCATGGCTATTTGGAACAACAAAGTTTTTTGCTTTAACAGCGCTCGGCAAACATTAACTCACTAAGAAAAAGAAGAAACGTCTTCGTGAAAAACCTTTAACAATGCACTTTGACAAACGCTCAGTCCTTTACATGGCCCATAAACAACTTTACTCAATGTTAAATGGCAACTATCTTTGAAAGTTTATACTTGGTTACTTTCAATTAGCTCGGAAGTTTGAAAAATATCCCTCCATAAGGGAAACGTTCTAACAGGGCCTACTTTTCCCCATCAAAGTGCCATGATATACGCTGTATAAAATCCCTCTTTTCCGAGTTAGCTGGAGGGAGAATCCATTATTTTTTGGACGATGCTGGGAACCTGGATCGTAAATTTCTCGTCTTTTTCTCTCCCGGCCAGGTTGAGTGACAGAACGAGTAAACTTTCAGGATAAAGTTTCTGTATAAAAATCGCTGGCTGTTTTTCCTTTTCCTGGCTGCCTTATCTTTATGAAGAGACTGTTTTACATTTCTATTACTTCGCCCTCAACCGTATCACGAAGTTTCCTTCCGAAATAGGAAACTTTGAAGGGCAGGAGAGCGGATTTTGGAGGCGGTGCGTGAAGCGTTAATATGTAAACTTTCTTTGTTTGATAATTAATAAAAAAAAAGATTGTACAATGTTTTAAACTGTTGTTGTAGTTTCAGTAATTAAGAAGTTAGGCATTGTTTTCTAAATTGCGGAATCAGATTTTTTACGGAGGTACACAAGTTTTGATGGAAAGAAAGCGAATTTTAAATGAATATGCTTTTTATTTTGGCTTGTGGAAAGCCTAATGGTATAATTTCCGTAAATTTTCAATAGGGAAAAAGTCGTAGAGTATTCTCTTTTTGCATTCCAGAAACAGAAATAAGAAGAAAAGAAAAATGTCTTTGAAGATTAAGTATAAAGTTTTTTATAGATTATTTAAAATGATTCTTGGAAAATTGAAATTAATATCTTAAAAAATTACAAATTATCTATCGGAATAGTTAAAAATTTCTTTTATTATTACTTTTGGTTGCAATATATTATGGTTATAAGTCTTAACCTTTCACTTTGGAAGTTTCTGAATTTCAAATTGAATTACATCAAAAGTACGCCATGTATATTAGTCTAATACAAATTGGATGTTGAGAATGAAACATCTTTCCACTGTCAAATTATGAAATATTTATTTATTATAGGTAGTTGCCAATCAACCCTGCAACATTAAGGACTCCAGAACCATGTCATTTTAATTATTAAATATTTTCTAGATAGTTTAATTTAGCACCTTTATAAAATTCACAAAATTTTATAGTTAAAATTTTTGAATTAAAATAAAATGTCGCTAAAATTTTTAAACTGGATTTTTTTTCATGGCTTCAATTTTTTTTGAAACTATTGTGGTTCATTCATTTTTCAACTTTATCTATTTAAACAGTCCGGAATAGTTTTGTATTAAAATACGTTGATCATACAAAAAATTTGCAATTTTTTTACTACTTTTAACTAATGTTTTTTTCCTATTAATTTTAAATTTCATTATTTTCTGTATTTTCGAGGTATTAAAATTTATTCCTTTGAAGCAATACACAATTAAATATTTTTTAAATTAAAATTTTTCTTAATATTTGTTGAATTATCGTCGGACACTCTATGCATGGCAAGCTCAAAAAAAGTAATAGTCACTCTTAAAATTCATTCATTATAATTTCATTAATTTCGAAGCAATAATTAGTTTTTGTAGAGATATTTAAAAGGAAAATAGAAAAGATATCAGTATAATATATATATATATATATATATATATATGTGTGTGTGTGTGTGTGTGTGTGTGTGTGTGTGTGTAATGGTATTTTAAAATTCAATTTAATTCTAATTAATTTCTAATGTTTTAGCCTAAGGCAGCCCATGTCAAATTCATTCAAAAATATTCTCTTATTTCCTGATCCTATTCCACTTTTTCTTTCTAATTAATTTAACTGAAGCTTTGTAAAAATGATTGCATCAGAGGTTCTCACGAGCTGATGAAGGGATCCCTCAATTTCTCTTGTCAAGGTCGACACGTGTGAGAAATTCCAATCAGAATCGACACGTGTCAGAACTCTCATGTTATATAAGATCAGGGATAAAATGTTTAGCTTGCCATTATTTTTCTTCTTTTAGCTCTGTGTTGTTCTGTTTGTGTGTGAATTCGTCTCTCCTGCTTGTACATAATGCGTGCCTCTCTCAGATGGAATAAAACGACGTCAAAAAAATCGAAAGTCTCTTCAATGTCTTCGAAAGTCCCTTCTGATTAAAAATTTATATGCTTACATTAAAAAGAATTTTTCCCCATCGCCATACCTGGAAGTGCGTCGGGGCCTTTCGACACACAACCATACGTTACAGTGGTGTTCAAGCAAGAAACTAGAATTTAAAGGCATATTATAAGTGATGCATAAATTTCCCTTGCCTTTACATTAATACAGAAATCCTTTTGAATAAGATTATTTAAAATATAAAAAAGATAAAGTGATATCTATGAAAATATTGGCTAAACTTAAATATTCAATAACCACAAAAATTATAATATTAAAATGTACAATATCAAAATGGTTTTCTGAAGAAACTCAGTCTATAGTTTCTCAGTCTGTAAGATTATATCTATTTGGTGTGGAATGTCTTGAAAGAACGCTTGCACACAGTGTCCCTTTATAGTAGAAGGCTCACCAAAATTATCAAATTTGATGTAAAATAATGGATTAAAAAGAATAAATCGAACTTAAAATGCAAAGTGTCTTCTCTATCATCGAACCTGCCATCTGCTTTTGAAAATTAT
>JAPMOR010109366.1:78851-115194 GCA_026543865.1 Argiope aurantia
GAAAAATTAAGAAAAAATCATAAAGGCATTTCAGATAATTAACATTGGCTTAAAAAGTCAAGTTATAAGTTAAATAAACTTGAAAATTATAAAAAAATTCTATTAAAAGCAGGAAATAATAAAATGTTGAAAAAATATAAAATGTTACTGAATAATACAGAAATGAGAAAACGAATTTCCCTCGGCGTCAGTCATTCACCTCATCTCGAACTCAGTTTACTTTTTCCTCGAATTCTCACTCATTGAGGAAGTATTCCTCATTCACTGAGGGATTTCCATTGCGCATTCTTCCCGTAAAACCCATAATTTGGGTCCGATTATTTGAATTAGAGATCGTAGAACTTCTGCCCCATTTTAATTGAACCTGGAACAAAGCTGGAACATGAACATAGTTTAGAAAAATTTGAATGATACCACCATAAAAATCAGTAAACACTCTTGATTAAAAAAAAATTATAAAAATTAAAAAAAAATAAGCAAACCTTTTGTTAACTGTTTTTAACCTTAACAATTTTTCTCAAGTAAATTGCGAGTATGAATTCAGGATAATAATTAGTATGTCCCAAAAAACTATTGAATTAAATAAATTTGTTGGTTCAATCATCTGATAAAGAAAGGCGATTACTAAAATACGATGACCCCTTATTTTAGACTAGGAGGAAGATATGAAAACACCTTAGATGCACCAGCCAGATTTTTTTGAGCCAACCGAGGGCTGAACACTGCATGTTTAGAGATTAATGAAATATCTATAAAAATATTTAATGCTGGAAATTCAGGAACGGAATGAGGGACTTATACTATAAGGTTTATAGGCTCCCTTCTTGATTCTGTCGGTACTGCCTCATTCAATGGTGGTAATGTGGTCGGCTGTACACAAAAAGAAAGACCCTTCGTGATTCTATTCGGTGATGCCTTTTCCCACTAGTATTTTAGAGAAAGAGAAGGGGAGGGAATTCAGACATCATTCTAAGTATCTGAAGAATGTTTATAAGAGTTTCATCCCCGTGTTGCTTGAAAATGCAATCTTATTATAGCGACAAATAAAAAATCAAAATATATCCCAACTTATAATTTTTATCTTTAAGTGGAACATATTAAGCCTTTATTTTTTCAAAACAAGAATCGCCTGCAGAATGCAAATGTTTTAATGTCTTATAATGAATCACATGCCACTTGCTTTACATTTATTATTTAATTAACTTATACTGGAAAATGAATCGGGAAAAAAATATGAACATAAAAAACGAATCAAAATTTGAAATATAAATTGAATTTGAATTTTAAACTTCATTTGAATTTAAAAATAGTGCAAAAGCGGATGAGTAGTTTTGATTCTTTTTCATTTTCTTCAATATTTTATTTTATTCTAGAAATTAAATAATTTTAAAGACTAATTTTACTTTTAACAAGATTGCAAAGCTCCACAGTTGTTTCAATTTCAAATTTTTTTAAAAATACCCCAAGATTTTTTTAACTATTTCAATTTTCTAGAACGCTATAAATTTGACTAACATTTTTTCCCTGATTCATTAGAGATAATCGTGACTCGAAAACACAAACTAAGAATTCTACAAGTTTTATTTGAAGATGTTAAAAGAGAATTTCAATTAGATGACCTAACAAACCGTTTCCAATTAGTAGGAATAACGCATTTCGTGCAGCAAAAAATAAAACTCGAAGATAAAACAGTAAAAAAAAAGTTCAAAAAGAAATACGAGACGAAAAGTCACGATCTCAGTTAATTAAATTAAAAAATTAAACTGTCTTTTGGTGTTAAACCAACATTTAATTTTTTTTTAAATTTTGCATTTGATTTGGTTTGGAAAAAATAGGCTTATTCAGAACAATTAGTAACCATGAAACCAATCCGCATTTCAGAAAAAAATTATTTGAAATGATAAATATCTTACACCTTATCGAAACTGATGGAGCAAATTTTTGATTTTAACCCTTTAAACAGCCATTTGTTTCCAGTCATTGTATATTAAAATATTTTTAGGATTGAGATTGTCTTAAGAAAAGTGATCCATTTAGCTCCTCAGATAAATTTTATTTGATTAATTAATTAATTTGTTAATTAATAATTAAGTAACAAATAGAAACACAACTTTTTTTGTAAGATAAGTAACTGAAGCATCTAAGCTTCTGTCTTGTTGAAAAATTTGTCAGAACTTATGGCAATCAGCATAAGTTTAGACAAAGATTGATGAATTTGTGGGAAGTATGCTTATCATGACCTATGAAAGGTTAATACGAGAAAAATGTGTAAATAAAATAATTCATGTGTAGACATTATACATATTTTTAAAACTTTTTTGAAAGTATAAGGAATGTTAATGATTAATTTAATTTTTTAAAATTAATGTGTATTTTTTGTTGTTTTATAATTGTATAAATAAATAACTTTTTTTGTTATTTACAAGAATTATTTTAAATAATATAATAAAGGATTTTAAAATAATTCTTATTCTATTGGCATCACCGTTTGCGTACAGATTTGCTTGAAATAAAATGTTTTTATTTTCCATCATGATTTTCTTAGAAATTAAAAAAATATTTAATACTGAATTGAGCAAAATAGGTACAATGCAGATTATTTTTAGTAGTTCAATAAATACTGCTTCTGGTAACTATTCTTGGAAGAATGAAAACACTATAAGTCTCACAGTAAATCTCGTTTGTCGAGTTATAGTTTTGTCAAATATATAACAGTTGTTCAAAAATATAATATTTGTAAATACTGTAAGAAATTTGATCAGATTATTTTTCAATATACAAAGTTAAACTGACAATTACGGATTATTCATTTCAATCATTAGAAGATACTTTGGGAATTCTATGATTTAATTTTATTGAGAAGGCTTTAAAAATCACTAAACGTTTAAATTTTTTGATATGTTTAAATTAGCTGGTATGTTTTAAGTATTATTTTTTTAAACAAATATGAATGAGCAGATATTTCAAAAGCAGATATGTAAAATTGGAATAATAAAAGAAATGAGTTTAAATTATATGGCAAATGTTATTTATGAAAATATAAAATTGATTTTACATCCATTATGATTTTCCGAAATAAATATAATTATTTGCTTTATATTTTTAATTTAATAGATATGTTGCCTTTTTAGACGTTTAAGTATATTGCAATTTAACAATGATTTACATGGAACCTCCTTTGATAATAAAAAAAAATATATAGAAATATTTTCTGCATTTTTGTCGTAATATACTTTTTCACTTATAAATTACCTAAGAAAAAGGTTCCTTTCTTGCCTAAAATATATAATAAATATTAAAAAGAAAATTACATATAAAATAATAATAATGCCAAAAATTGCTAAGATGATTAATCGAATCTATACAATATCTGGTACTGAATGGCAACTTGATTGATGCTGTATTTCGTAAAGTACTTAATAAATTATTCATTCCAAATATTACAAATTGCATTAATAAATTTATATATATGAATATATATGTATTCATAAATTTATAAATATATTTCAAATACTTATTTATCACTTTTTTTTTTACAGGCCGGAAAAGTCACAAAGTACAGCGTAACATTGAAAGTTCAACCTCAGATCAAGAATATTGAATCCTGTTTACAGCAAAATACGACCATTACCAATATGCATGTAAGTGGGTCATATATTTGTTGCTTTTTTTAAAATGAAGTGCTTGATATTGTTTCAATAAAATAGGTTTATGCTTGTTGAAAAAAATAATTCATACGTTTTCTATTTAATTATTTCAATCCATTTAAGTGCTTACACTCATTTTGCCAAAATTAACACCTGGCGGGAATCATTCTTGACTTCAAATTCTAGAAGAATTTATTCTTTTTTTTATTGGATCTGCTAACATAAAGAAAAATTGTTCTTAATAACAGAAGATTATTTTTGCAAATAAATTAAATTTTAGATATAAGAACGATTTTGAAAATCTGAATTGTCACTATTTTCATTAATCGCCGAATAATTCACAAAAATATCTCTAATGAAATTCTGATCTCGTCTCTGTCATTATAGAGGTGTAATCTGAAATGTTAATATTAGTATAGCTAACTTAGTCCTTGCCTTTATGTAAAAAATGAATCGCCCCGACTTTCGCATGACTAACTACTTCTTACTACAAAGTAGGAAGCAAGATTGCAAATATTAAGAAAAAATTTATTTACTTTTTAAATACTTTAAACTGAAAATAAACAATAATTACTGAAAGTATCTTACGTATGTTTTTAGGAGATAAGATACAACATTGTATGTAGTTTCTAGAAATTTTAATTTATTTACATTGGAAAGAAAACAATCATTTATAACAATTTTAGTTACAATTTTTGAAATATACATAATCTACTTTCAAAAATGACAACATGGGGATATTATATATAATGCTAGAATGTGAAATTCCACGTATTTCAATAAAATGTAAATATAAATTTCTATTTATATATATAATTCTATTTTTGAAGCAATTAACAAATCAATGAAAGAAATTAGAAATGAAAGAAAATGAAGTCGTAAAACAAATGGATGCAAAGAAGAAATATTAACTTTTAATGCCAAAATAAATAAAGTTTATTCTTATTCACTCCGACATAAGTGCCAAGCTCAGTGTCACACATAGTGTCAGTTCAATAATAATTGATTTACTTCAATTATACAATGTTAATGAAGCAAACAATATAATGAAATAAACGAATAAATGTGCAGTATAAATAAAATAAGTATTATTGCACTTGCAAAAAATAATTTAATAACATTTTCTTATTTTATCAGAAAATACAATTTAAAATCTGAAAGTAAATATAAATCAATTAACGCTGTTAAAAATAGGGAAATATTTATTATATATAAGATAGATTTTTTTACTCTAATTTTATGTGATGCGTACTTTTAAGGGAAAACCAAGCAATTATAAACATTTTTCTTTTAACAGAACATCTCAGTTTTGGAAAAGGCATGTGTATGCGAAAATATCACCGCCGAGCTTAAAAAATATTTGAAAGAAACTGGTAAACTATATTGAGCTCTAATTACCTTCGTTGTCTGCTGATGAAAGCGAAGAAATTTTTAGTGACATTAAATTAATTTATACTCCGATTGGGTAAACATGAAAAAAGTATTAAGGATTTTTTTCCACTTCAGGTTCATTTTCTTCACGCTTCATTTTATTAACAGTAATAACATGTCAAGTATAATAGGTACTTATGATTAGAAGTTACTCAGAAACTTGAGTTTTTCTTTAAGTTAAAACTTCCCTCCTTTTCTTTCTTAGCAAAAAAAACTTAGGATTTTTTTCTTTTTAAATAACACTCATCCTAAACAATCGCTGAAGGAACAGAATTTTTTCCTATGAAGTCTGCCACTTAATTTCATTTGCAACGAAAAAACATTAATTTAATTAACTGATAGTCTGTAAAAGCCGATCTGTGCACTTATTTCGATAGCCAAATCTTACGTTTGAGAATCGAAAATATTTAGTGAAATCTATGAGCTTTAACTCTGAGATTGCAACTTTGTTTTCTATTATAACATTTAAATGAAAAATAATATAATATTTAAAATTTATTCAGTTTATGAAGTTTATATTTTGAAATGGAAACTAAAATTTACTTCAAATTGTGTTAATTTAAAGGTATTTAAATATTCGGCTTGCATTTCTTAAAATTTAACATTGTTCAGAAACTCTTTCTGCTTATATCTTGCTTAGAAACTCGGTAACGTGTGCACTTTATGAAAAACTTTTTTTTAAAATTCAAAATGTGAATTTGTTTCAAAGTTGTCACTAACATCACAATTTTTCCAAGAAAAAGGTTTATTCAAATTGAAAATTATTTGTCTGCCGAAATGAGCGTAAGATTTAAATGCTATTCATGCAAGATGCAGATTTAGATTTTGTAAAAATGAATAATATTAAACAAAATTTTTTAATAAAATTCTTTTTAATTTTGCTATATATAGATTCATTTCTTTTACATGAAATGCAGGCTTAACTTTACGATATACATAATTAGATGTTTCTAGAAACATCATCAGCAATAGAACTTTACATGTGAAAAATTTTATTTGTACATTTTAGTTTGTAAACTTAACAAATTTCGGACTAATCCGGAATATTTAGATTTTACATGACACACATAACATTTTTACTATTACTTAATATTGTAAACTTTGTAATTTTACACTTACAATTATAAATTTGCTATCGATTAATGCTTTTTAAAGGAAATCTACGTTTTTCACACGCACACACACACACAAAATTAAATTTCAGGCCCATTTCGGGAGCTGACTATATTTTCAATTTGATTTAAACTTTTTTCGCTAAACATTTATTCATAATGTCAATTTTTTATAAATACAAATTTTGAGTTTCAAAAAAATAATTTAATTATTCAACTATTGCACAGTTTTTTTTTTTTTTTAACAAAACGTAGTGCTGGGTTAAAAAAGCATAATAATTGACGATATTTGGTATTTATATGAAATTTGCTACTAGAACTTTCTTATGTATCAATCATTGAATATATTAAATTTCATATTTTTATTATCCTTTGTTGACTGAAAATTTAAAGATTGCAGATTGAATTTTTGTTTGTTCTTGATTTTCCATTAAAGAAAGAATAATTTGATCAAAATAAAATAATTTGTGTATTTCAGGAAAGTACCATTTTTGGAAGAACAGATAATATTGAGACGACTTATATTTACAGATTATAACCCTAGAAGAAGAAGAATATTAAATTAAGAAGACATTATTTTGCAAGTTTATATCACGTTGTCAAATAACCGTTGCACTTATGACTTCGATATTTTTTTTTTCTTCAAAATTATGAAATGCAATATTTTGTCTCATAATTTACCTACTATTCATGTAAGTTCTTATAAATTCATTCCTAAAATAGGATCCATCTATAACCCAAAGATCTCTATAAATTAATAAAATCACATTATAATTACATTGCTCAAATTACATCACTTATATTCTTTGACTCATTCAAAATTAAAAATAATATTCTGTGAAATATGTGCAGAATTCATCGATTTCTGGAAAATTTAAATCTTAAATAATAAAATGTGCAGTTTCAAGGCATAATAATGTTATCTCTGATGTTACATTTTTCAAACTCATTAATTTTCTGCTATATCGTCTAATTATTTAAGCTCATTTTATTCAGTATTATGCGATTCGTAAAATTTTACTTTTTATAGCTTCAGAGACGCAAATTAGGGGTCTTACAATTAAGCTAAACGTGATTACTAGTTCATTAATATTCATAATAACAAAGAGTATAACTAAGATTATCATCTAAAACTCTACAGTAGAGAATCTTAAATACCGTTTGATTATTAAAGTTATTAACTAAACATTTATGCTCAAATTTTCTTTTTTGTTAATTATGCATGGTAAATTTATCAACGTTCTTTTATTCGGATTTATCTAGTAGGAAAAAAATCGCATATAAACAAAACAAAATAACATAAATCTTAAACATCTTCTAATTTGTCTTCTCTGTTATGTACTTTCAAATTGCCTTCATTGTTATTTGACGTAAGTAGGGAAAATTTTCTGTAACACTAAATTAATTCATGCTTCGATTTAGTAAATATGGAAGATAAATTTATAGCCCTTTTTTTATATTACCAATAGAAATCTCATTTTCATTAAGATATTCTTTATTAGTGAAAATAACTATATCAAACTTTATAAGTATTTATGACAAACAAGTTACTCGAAACTTTAGTTTTTTGTCAAAAATGAAATATCTTTTTTTTTTCCTTGTTTTGAGGTGGTGGGGAAGGAGGATTTGAGATTTCCTCTTTAATAACATTTTACTCTTTCCAATCGCAAGAAAGCTGAAACTTATTTCCTCATAAACTATAATTTAATTTGATTTGCTACGGATAAAAAGCCAAAATAAAAGAATAAATATTTTTAAAAGAAAATTTTTCTTTCTCAAATTCTAAGTTTGTCGGCTGAAAGTTGAAATTTCACAACTCTAAGCAGTCTAATTAGTTTTATGTATCTAATATAAAGATACTTTAAGACAAGAATAAAAAAGAACAGAAAGATTTTTTTAATGGGACAGTTTGGAATTTTTAATATTACATTGCGAGTTTTTTTTTGGTTGATTTTTTTTACTGTAGTCAAAAGTATTTAGAATGCTTCATTTAAAACGCGTCTAGTGTAGATATCGCTAGAGGATTTTCATCAAATAGTTCTTCGATATCTATAAGCATCTTGCAACGATCAAGAATTGATTACATTTTATAGCTGGGAAATGAATTTGTTTTTAAGGAGATTTCGTACATTCAATGATAAATTTCGTTAGGGAATTCGAAATCCTGCTTCATGAGATACTTTAACCCTATGAGTCCTGACTGCCCGATTTTACCCCCTTCGACAGGGGTCTGACTCAGGCGTTTTGGGTCAGTTAAATGAGTTTAAGGGATGAAAGGTCTTTCTCGCCGAGCGCTCATTTAATCTCATATAAACTTATTTCATCGCCCCAAAGCGCCTGAGTCAGGCCCCTGTCGAACGGGGTGATATCGGATGGTCAGGGTTGGCAGGGTATATATTTTATTTTTCTATGTCAATTACGAAAGTGACCGATTTTTGAGTAAGTTTCAGTTGAAAGATAATCGTTGCTGTCGTAGATGCAACCAAGAGGATATTTAAATATTTGAATTAAAGTTTACATTTCATTTTACAGATTTCGAAATTCAATTGTTATTAGTTATTGTATTAAAGAATGGATAAAAAGTTGATGAAATCTAAAATTAAAATCAGTAAGAAATATGTAATTCGTTAAAATCCTTCTCAGTTAGTAAAAATTAGAACAATTTATTTTATCCGCTCAAACAAATTCCTTTTATCATGTTCTACATAAAACATTATAATTTTCAGAACAACAATTTCGTCTGTAGATAACTTTAAAATAGGTCTCCTAATTACGGAGATCCTGTATTTTCAGAAATACAGGGTGGTTATAGTTAAAATTCCATTTTCAAATGGTCATAAAAGGAAGATTACTGGACCAAATGTTATCAAATTTGGCAATAATTTAAAGGAGGTCATGGAAATTTCTTTTCCGCCAAAAAAAAGGAAGTTCAAAATCTCACCACCAGGGGTGAAATTGCTCTTTATCAATATTGTTAAGCAAAATAGGACATGAAGACATCGGTTTAAAATGTGTTTAATCTTTCTGAAACGGGCTACAAAGCATGTTAAACGTGTGTTATCACAAAAGCCCTGTTTGTGGTGATAATCTAAACAATCTGGCGGAACTGAAAAATGCGATATATCGACATGTGCGTAACATTCCTCCTTATATGCTAAGAGCTACTGTTGAGAATGCAGTAATGCGATTTAACTTTCTTTCAGAAAATGGTGGACACCACATTGAACATGCTTTCTAACACGTTTCAGAAACAATTAAATACATTTTAAACTAATATCTTCTATTTTGTTTTTGTATCAATGTCTTCTCTTGCATATAGCGCCATTTCCCCCCTGGTGGTGAGTTTTGAACTTTTCTTGGCGGAAAAGAAATTCCCATGATTTTCTTAAAACTATTACCAAATTTGATAACATTTGGTCTAATTTTTTTCCTATTATGACCATTTGAAAGTGGAATTTTAGATATAACCACCCTGTACTATGCTTGGTTTTCAAAATTTATTCATTTGGAATGAAAAATGGGTCTCAAGATTACGGAAATAGATGTAACACAAAGCCTTTAGGATACACAGGCAATAATCTTTTGCGATTCTGCATTATTTGTTTCTTTGTTCTAGTTGATTTAATTACAGCTAAGATATAAACCATTTCTTTCGAATCTTTGGTTATCTGTTACTTTCACCAGAAAAGAAAGCCAATTGTTTTTCTCGGTTTACCTCTCCTTAGATATCTTATTTCAGAAGTAATTTCGTATCTATTTGGATTTACTTCTTATTTTCACTAGCAGTAATCAGAGAGGCGTTGGAGTCTTATTATCTGCGGAGGAAGACTAAGCTGAGAATAGAATTTGCCACAAATCAAATACTGAAATCCAAACTCTAGAAGCGTGACGTAGCTCGTGAAATGAAAGATTTTTTTTTCTTTAATGAAGCAGCTGTACAGTACTAGGAATTAAGAAAAGATGGCAAGGACCTCCGCTAATTAGAGTGTGGATATACACAAAAACTTAATTAGCATCGGATCGAATTACATGGTTTAATCGAAGACATCTAAACTTTATGCAAGGTTAAGGAAGTTCTGAGATAATTGGAAAAGAAACTTCCAGAAAAACAAAGAATTGCTTAATGTAGAATTAAGTTCATTCAAGCCTTTGGGAACAATGCTTCCGCAGAGAATGCGAAAGAGTATTATAAAAAAATTACGAATAATTTGAGAAGTATTTGAATGTGAGAGATCACATTCATATAAAAATTACTTTTGAAAATAATGAGAAAATTATTCCTTATTTTTTTCTTTATAAATATAAAGTTTTCATTTGCATGGATATTGTGATCTTTAAGCATTAAAAGTTTCAGTTATCAAGTTCTAAAAAGATGATTATCTTAATCTTTGTTGTTCCATTTTGAGATTTCTAGTGCGGTATTTATAATTCGAAAAAATAATAATAACTCGCTATCGTTCACTTGTTATATATTTTTCTAAATTTTATGTATTTTGTAAAGACGAAAATTTTACCTTAATGTTGGAAACTGATAAAAAAAAATAAGTGCCTTTAATGGATAATTTTATGAAAAAAATCTACCATTTTAAACCATTTATGTTAAAGAACAAATTAGTTTTTCAAAAAAAGACTAATTCATTTATTGCCATTATCAAAAATATTAACTATGATGCCTGAAATAGATTCATATAAAATTTAATCAAAAAAATAATATTATAATTGCAAAATAGAATCAAGAGAGTTCTTTATAATTATATTATCATTATCCCATTAGTTAACACTTAAAACGTAATAAGTTAATATTTATATAACAATAAAAACTATTATATTTTTTGAAACGTCATGAGGGTTAAAAAAAGTGCATTATAATTTTTTTATTCTGTTGAAGACTCTTTTTTCCTTAATTATTTCTATGCCGTTTTTCCTTTTTACTCGTTTCTAATCTTCAGTCTAGATTTATGTTTCAATCTCAACAAACTCAAGACGCAGATACTCAGTATAAAGATATCGAAGTTAAATCAGAAACTTTCTAAAAGTCGAGAATCAAGAAAATGAACCTTAAAATGCCATTGCTTTTAATTAATATTATGATAAATTCTTTATTGAAAATATAGTAAAAACATGTCTATTATCCCACTTTGAATATATTTAAAAGATATTCGAGTGTTTTATATTTTAAAGTAGTTTTCAAATAAAAAATGTAATTCAAAAATAACCAAGACATCTTTAGTTAAGTTAGGAAAGCAAATCAGCATCGAAAATTTGATATATTCACTTATATACCAAATTTTATCTATAAAGAAACTGTTGTTATCGCATCAACGAGTGCAAAATTCAAGGTGATTCTCCTTTATATATGTTTATACCCAATACCATTATAAAACTGCCCCTTTATGTTATATTAAAATCTTAAAATCAGAGAAAAATATTGCGTTTAACGAAGCTTTAATTTCAAATTATGAAGAATAAAATAGATGAAAAATTAACGATAAATGTTCAAAAGAGAGCAGAGCATAAATTTATAAATTGGAAATGCACAGAATGGAACAATACGGCAAATTGCTCTCTATAGATAGAAAATTAATACATGATGTATTTCTAAGTGATAGATCATTGGGCAAAAGTTGCTTTCCTATCACTGACTTAACAATGACTTGTCAAAAATTTACACAGTATAGACTTGGCAATGAACCAACTTTTTTTCTTTTAAATAGAAAGTTCAATTCGCTCTACAGATTTTTTTATTATGTTGCTTTCTCTTATTTATTAACGTATGATTTGGTTCTTATTCCATATTTTTTTCTACAGAATCACATCACATTTAATACATATTTATGTTTTTACTATACGTCATTCTTTTAGAAAAGATAAGTCAATAATTTTCTTAAGTGCAATTTAGATTATAACAATAAAAAATGTTGGTTTCTTCAGAGGTAAAGCTGCGGTACTTATTAATTAATAGTGAAGGATCAGCGATTCGTTGGCGATAATTCGACTTTCTTCCTATAAACTTGTATAAATAGCGTAAACAGATGCTTGCTTTTTTCTCGTAAGTTAGAAGCTTGCTCAAGCACTCTCACAAAGTTGCGCCAATTAGGTTTGGTTTTTGGTTAATTCACTATTAGTTAATAAGTGTCAAAGTTGCTTTATAAAGTGTCCATTCTAATAAATTTTGCATTACTTATTTCTGATCAGACCAAGCTCCACTGTTTGTACCATAGTCAGATTTCATAATCATATTGCACCAAGAAAATCAATTTGAAGCAAGTTCTTTCTATTTCTATTTCACAAGAACAGACTCAAGACTCAGTAGAAACATCTTATCGATTACATCTTAACTATTGTTGTTTTTCAGATATGTGTTTGTATGGGGAGATAGGGGCCTTTATTACTTTCTCGTAAATATAAATAGTATAAAGTAAAAATAGTAATCGCCAAAAGATTCGAACCCTGAAATTTTGACTAATCTCCTCGTTAGATCCCCTGAGTACGTAAAACACATTTTCAAGAAATATTCCTCTTTCTGTCTGCAACGAAAATAACTCAAAAACGCTTGGAAATAAATGCATGAAATTTGGTATATGATTTGTACACCAAATTTGCAGGTTGTGTGCCTTAAACTCAAAATTTCAATCAAAGTTTGAGTGAAATTCGTTCAAAGGAAGTCCATCTGTCTACTGTTTGAATATAAGTTAACATGCTGATTACAAAACAAAAAGAGCTGGATAGATGACATTCGGTAAACAAATTTAACCTATAGCGTAGACGCCTGTCAGATTTTGTCTTAGATCCAACTACGAATTGACTGTCAGTCGGTTTGTACATTCAAAAACATGTAAAGTGATTATTCGAAAACGGAATGACTTAAATATATCAAATTTGATATGTAATTTTGTGATTTCACATGCTGTTTTGTACTGTAAAA
This sequence comes from Argiope aurantia, assembly GCA_026543865.1. NCBI lineage: Eukaryota > Metazoa > Arthropoda > Arachnida > Araneae > Araneidae > Argiope > Argiope aurantia. The sequence goes on from JAPMOR010109366.1 coordinate 91,967, forward strand.
TTTTTGCTTCAATCGGCTTAGAAAAACGTGTAGGTAATAGTATATAAAAATATAAATTTGATTTTTGGATATTATTATTAAATCCCCGGGGGCACCTCGAAACGAGGATGAGATGCTTCCGTTCTGGTGGTTGGATCTCGCCATCCTGGAGGGTACACAAAAAAGTGGGGCATCTGGCTCCTCCCATCCATGACGGGACGTACTTCCTTCGGGAAGAGTTGTACCGTGGTCGGTGATGTCCCTTAGGACTCAACCACAGTTCCCGCCACTGGTGCCTTTGCTGCTGTTCAGCCATTCAGTTTCTTTATCCGTGTGCCTTTGGGCAGGTCGGAGAGTCAGTGATATGATTTTTGGATGCCATTAAAGCATCCCAAGGGTTAATTTCCACAAAATTCGCCAAGGTAACTCGATAGATTCAGCAAAAATGCTAAATTTGAGTAAAATTGAATATTTCGTAACTATTGTACGCCAATTCTCTGGCATGACAAGTTTATTAGACAGTGTGGGAGAAATCTTTCAAATCGCACTAATAAAAGGTCTCAAAATTATAAAAAGATATAAGTTGAATGTTATCAGGATAATACAACGTATTATCCAAAATGAATAGTCTTTGATAATTCGCATCATTTACAAAGAATGTCTTACAAAAGACTCCCTTACGCTAAAGTTAAATAAATCTACATGAAATATTGTTAAAAGAAAAAAAAAATAGAGCTATGTTAATTTCAAAAATGTTTCATAGAGATATTGGATTTAAATATAAATTTTACCACAAAGTATTGTTGTGTGCTGCACTCGCATATGAACTCTTAAAGGAGGGCTATCATTTCCATTATTGAAACGTGGTGAAGGTGGTTAGCTGAGAACTGAGTTGATACTTCACAGTGTATCCAAAGTGGAATCCAGTGAAGCAATAATTTAGCAGATTGAGTCTATCTTGAGACACGCTTCAAGAACTGAGTCATTGCTTTGAACTACTCCGCATTTACTAGTGTAAGCATGGATGATCTTTACAACAGGCCGACTGTAACTATTCTGACTAATTCTTGGGAAATTCATTGGATGATACTGATTTATAGAACAATCCAACTACAATGGTTGAGTTTGAAGAATCGATTTGCACCCATTCCTCTTTATAAATTACAGAGAACGACTAAATATTTCATTATTCCATCGTACTATCTCTGTTATCCTGAAGATGCATTTTTCAAATCAATGTATCGAATCAATCAAATGTAAATTGCAGCAGTTAAGTGAAAAGAATACTATGCTGCCTTTTCTTATTGGGGTTATAGAATACAAAGGAGCTTGTTGACAATTCAATAATTTATTGTAAAACGTCTGTGTAAAATGTTTACGGCTTTCAAAATAAATACGTCATTACTTTCATTCTCTTACCAGTCATCTCTTACTGCCGATTCACTTAATTTTAAAAAGACGATTCTTTGTACAACTCTCCATATACTCATACCAGCAGACATTTATGTATTTATCCCAAGTCACTGTTAATATTTTCAAATTCACTTTTTTTTTTCATTTGAATATATATTTCCTCTTTTTTTGGAGAAAAATAATTTAATATTCTTTTTCATATTTCCTTAAAATTTATACCAGCTTTTCCTCTGAATTATTTTTCGCCAAATTTACCATTAGCTTAAAAATTACATGTCACATTTTTGGTCGACCTTTATTTTCTTTACCTTATAATCTCGGTACAAAATTTGTGGAAAAAACCCTTATTTTCTCTTCTTTGCATCATAATCTTCAAGTTCTGATGAAAGAAACTGTAATTATTTTTATGACTTAGCATTCCATATAACATTTTTCTATTATAAATTTCCATTATTAAATCCGCATGTACTTTTTTAAATTTTACACAGCAACATTATTATAAGAAATACCAAAAAAAATAATAATAATAGAAGAGGTTTCCTTAAATATTTTTTCCAAACTTCGTTCTAAATTCGAATCTAGATATTCTATAAGAATGAAGCTTAACATCCCATCTTCTTTTCTTGTAATTATTGCGCACTGTATCCTTTATGTTCAAATCAATGTAAAGAAAAAATAGCAAAAAATGAACTATTATTATAGCGGTTTTTTTAAGAATCTGCACTCATTAAACGTTTTTATAATGATATTAATATAGTATAGTACAATTACATAGTTTACTTCACTTTGATGCGGAGAGATTTTCAAACGAATGGAATGTCTTGGAAAAAGTGTAGATATACAGAAAAATAAATGCGCGTTCTAAATCAGGCTCTGCAAAAGAATATTTAGAATAAAAAAAATTATGTTATGGTTAAAAGTAATAATCTTGAGCAGATGTTCTGTAAGTGCAATAAAACGTATAGTCAATATAGAAGTCGTTTTCGAAAATCTTTAATCGGCACGGATAATTACTTATTAAATTTCAGTCTTGTCAAGATATCAGATTTATCCAGCTATTATTTTCATTAAAATTCTTGCTATAAAATATTTTTGAATTATTTTAGAGCAATTCTATAATTTTAAAAACTTGAAAGCTCGAACCCGGGACACCCAGATGATGAGGAAAACGTGCTACTCCTAGGCCAAGTCGCCGGCTCGTCGCCCATACACTATCTTATTAGAACGAGGAGTTAGAAAAGGAGTCTGACACAATGATTACCGTAGAATAAGAATTTTTGAAAGGAAACATTTAAATCTTTAGCGTTTTCTGCTTTATTTAAGTTTTTACCTTGGAGATAAAGGTATAAATTTTGATAATGCAAGATCTGAATATCTCGCAAGAAAAGTTTTTGTGAGACTGCTTTTATTCTATTTAAAATTAAGCTATAATTTTGTTATATATCTTAGGCTAAACCTTTCCTCTGTGTTATCGTTTGTAAACACAGCTATTTTTTCAAAAATAATTTGATTAAAAAATATTAAAGATAAAAAATTTATATCCAGAAGTTATTATTAGATAAAGTTATTATTATGGATATTTAGTATTAGATAAAAAAATCATTTTATTTTCAAAAATTTTATTTCTAGCCTGAAATCTGCGAAGCTGATGTCACCGAGGGAGACCATGGAGGCACAGAGGGGAAAACACTTCTCAGATCCACCTGTCTGCAAGTTGAAGAGCTTCAGGATTAACCACTTTGTCCCACAGATTCAAAGTTATATCTAGACCGAAGCACCCTTCGATCCAATATGTATCGCACGTCTTAGTATAAGACTATATCCCATTAGTTCTGTGTAAAAATTGCAATGTGTGTAAGCTGTTCATGATGCATAGAATCAGAACAAGCATGATGAAAAATTATTTGTGAAACAGTTTAAAACTGTCTTATAGGAACGTTAGACTCAGAGAGTCCACATACACAATGGCTTGTAGATTTCAAAATATAAATGCTAATTATTTATTTCATTTAATTTCTTTCATACCATCCGAGTAATAGTATTTATGTATAATGCATTTTTGTGACAATGCTAGTAACTATTGTTATCAAATGACATATAATTAATTCCGCTATTCAGTCCTCTGTATTAGTATTTAAATCAGGAATCTATATTTGAGTTTTTCACTTTTCCAAGTGTTTCATCTATGTTTTATATCTTGGTATCGTATTCTCTTTTTTTTTTGAATATTATTTAAACTTCATATGGCTTTCCTAAAATAGGAAGAGGTTATAGCAAGCATCTCTTAAGTATATAAAATAAAGGATATAACAATGCATGTCACTGAATATTTAAATTTTATGATATTAACTGAATCGTCAAATCTCCTTTTGTCTGAAAATGCAGATGCTATAAAAATACTCGAAGTAAACATTTCACTAAATGGTTAATTATTTTTTTTTCTTTATTCCAATCATTTTAAACAAGTAATGACTTTCGTATAGTGGCTTCACTCATTGCATAACTATTTCATGATTCCTAATATTAATTCGAGAAGCATTAAATTAAAAATGGCAAAGATTGGAAGATTGCAAAGATCAATCTTGCAATTACAGTTACCAATTTGCTAATTACAACTTATATTATTCCTTATGCCAACATTTGCATCATTACTTATTTATGACACATATATCCATTATTGCATGATACATTAACGGAATAAACCAAAAGAAAATTTAAAATTTTCATATTATATGATTTTATTTAATTTGCTCTTATTAATTAGATGATATTCTCCATTAAATAATATTTGGCTTTTGTTTACATCAAAAATATTTAAAAAATAGATTAATATAGGCAAATCGGGGAGACAAATTATTATCACTAAACATATTGTTTAAATAAAAATAAATGTCAACTCTCCTTTCATGATTGCTACTAACAGATGTTATAGGTTGATAACAATATCACTATTAATTTTTTATTTATTTAAGTGACTTTCGGTATTTCTGTATATTTAGTATATGCTAATGGCAAACTTTGACTTTGACTGCATGCCAATAGCGAATATAGTCAATAGAGTACATGAAACCTTTGGCGAATAATTGCTAGCTACAATGTACAGGTACAGGTCTACATGTAATCTATTGACACTTTGGAAATGTTTTACGAAAATATATTTGGTTTGTGTTTGGTACAAGTGTTTCATGTTTAAAAATTAAGTTTCTTATAAACCAAAACCTATTCATTAGATAAAATTTAAAAAACATGTTCACATGAATACATATCTTTAAAAAATCACTTCAAACTATAATTTTTATTCAAATATATCAAAGCCTCGATCAAATTCAGCTTGGAAATGTATACTGAATTTCTAGGCAATGTTTGTTGGTTGTTGTTGGTTTCTGGCGCAAGGGTCATGTTCGGTCATGCTGCGCCGAATTTCTAGACAAAAGGAGTTTTAAACGTTTCTTTAAAGAAGCAATTTATGAAACATCGTAATTTGTATTAGAACTTTACGTCAATATTCTTAAAACTTTATTAAAACGTGGCATTTTTATTATCACAAAATTATTTTCCCAATTTATAAGAAACATGCATTTACAAAAAATGGAACAAGTATTAAAAGATGCAAAAGTATGGTAGAAAAGTATTTCCTAAGAGTTCTTAAGGAAATGCATTAACATATCCAAAGATATTTTTCTTTATCATGATGAAGATTACTTGAAAGATTATCTTCGATTTTAATAGAGTCTTCCTTTTTTTTGCAAACGTTTTTTTTTACATTCCAAACAGTATAACAACTATCATAATGGATGTTAATGATTTCAACCAAACTCATCATGGATTAATTAAGAAAGATTCTGTATCATCCATCATCATTAAAGTAAGTAAAGTTGAATAATAAATAGGTTGGATCGCATACAATTAATGTTTCAGCAATTCATAATCATTCCAAGCGTCATTTTTAAGATATTTGATATATTATGTATGGGATTTTAGGATTTTCTCTCAAAGTAGATTACATTAAAGTAAGTAGAATTAACGCCACACTTCCACAAATTTATTTTAAAAATGTTGTCATTCATCTTATCAAAGATTAGGTTCATTTTTTTTGAAAAAAAAATGAGAATTTTCATTTTATGAAGGAATTAACTGTATTTCTGCATTTCAATTATATAGTGTTCCTAGAATTCGAATCGTTACTAAGTAATTATAAACAAGTAAAGATGGCAATATATAAATTAGGATTCTTTTAGATTCCTTAGATTTAAATGTCTGCAAAAAATAAAATGCCTTCTTTTGCTTTCATAGCAGTTATTCATACCTAAATTTTACTAGAAATCTAACTATGTTGCAAAAAAAAACTTTTACAATATTAGTTAGGTTAAAAAATTTGTTTGAAATAAAATATGCAGTTTTATTAAAAATATGGAATAAGGTTTTATTAAGAGTTAAATATTTGTCAAGAAAGCATCAAACATATCTAAGATACAACATTGTATATTCAATAAAGGAACACTTTTAAAAAATTGAAGAAAAAAAAAAGACTGTGCAAGGTTTTAAATTCTATTGAATTAACACTAATTATTAAATTATTTGATAATTTTCTATTTTACTTTCTAATTGAAATAATTTTAAGCAAAAACAATTCATGATATCGAGGAAGACTTAAATTATTCTGGTATTTAATTACACTAAGAATGATAAATAACAAACTAAAGCTATATCTAAAGGTTAAATAATAAAATAGAGTATGGACGACGTAAAATGTTTATGAGAAAATTTTCAAATGTGATTACAGACATTATAAAATACAACCATTATATATGTTAAGCAAATTTATCTTTCAAATTAAAGAATACTTGAATAATTAAATAAAATAAAATGTCTGCTCATTTCAAACAGTAAAGGAAGAATAGTTTTAAAAAATTGTCTTTAGAGACTAAAAAATCTCTGAAATTTTAACTCTACTCAAAATGTTGACAAATGTAAAATAAAATTTTTTATTTAATCCCATTATATATCACATGCACTTTATTGCACTGACACCAATTGAAATTTCTACCAAAAAGTTTTATAAAAATCTGTTTATTATATATGTATTTCTTAGAATTTAAGATTTAGTGATTTCTATTTAGAAGAATAATAGATAATAATATCTCTAAAGAATTTAAATGCCGCTGATTTACTTATTGAAATATTCATTTATTAGATAGTTGTTCAGAAATATTAATCAGGCGAGCATTTGTTTGATTCTTATTTATTCTGCTAACAAGGCCAAACTTTTTAATTTTGCTCTCATATTTGACACAGTTAACAACATTCTACATTATTATGATATCTAAACATAAGATAGGAGTGTATTAAAAAAACTGTATATGTAAATAATGCTTGCATAAATGTATAATGATTATAAAAAGTTTTTCACTGTAAGTCTTTTTTCAATAAAAGCTATTTTAAAAAACTCAACTTACCCATTGTGTCTTTATTTGAAGTGTATATCAATTTAAAGATACAGCCTGCAACTAAAAGGCAGTGCGATATTTTCTCTAACTTATTCATGGAAAAATAAAATAAAAATGTATAATACATTATAAGGAATCCCCAAGAGGTAAGTAGTTTTAGTTTACAAACGACCGTGTTTGCCTTTATTCATTGTTCGGTAGTTATAACAAACAAAAACGCCATTATTGTATTGCAATACAATGGTTGCATTGTTACTTTAACTTTATTTTTTGCTAATGACATCAATTGTTATACTAAACAAAGAGGGAAAAAGATATTGGCATCTGCTGTTATATTAGACAGACTTGAATTATTCAGATTTGAATTATTAAATTTCAATTTTTTTTCCAATATACATATTTGATGAAAAAGTGGAAAGACGGGAAATAAGAAAAATGCTTTAAGCATATTCAATGGATTCTTTTAAAGTAAAAAACATAGTCAATTTTGTACAAGTTGGATTGTTCGATAAAAGCTGCTTTTAATCTTTTATAAATAATCTATTTTCTTACCAACAAACTCAGTAGAAAATGAGTTATAATCGGATTTTCGCCCTCTATAGTAAGATAAGCCTTTATAATTCTTCTTCAGGTAATTTTGTTTTTTGATCTTTTTCCTTAGATATTTCCTTATCGGAAATGAACGATCTACTAAAAAATAAATGGCTTTTTCGTTTAACGTTTCCACAAGCGTCTTATTTAGAAAAGAGACATAGACTTGCACATCCTATCTATGAATATTTAAATTTGTAGGAGAAAACTTCTGTGGAACGCTTACTCAGATATACATTAAATAGTTATTTTACTTCAACATTTCAATCGTCTATTTTGCTTTATAAATGCATGAAATGAGTAGATGTAATAGAATTTTCGAGTTGGTTACGATTCTAATTTTCCTGTAAGGTAATAAACTTTTGTAGAAGGTTTCGAAAAAGATTATCTGGATACATTCAGTCACTTCATTTATTATTTCGAAGTAATCGAATAAAACTTGGTTATAAATTTAATTTGTGTAAGGAATTCGGTACGAAATAAACATCAGAACTGCTATATTAAATTTTCGTGTAGCTGCCTCAATCTAGATTCTTAAAACCATTATTATTTATATGAAACATTTATACAGTTCTTTATAAACTACTTGCAAAATCTATGAAAGAAGTTTTACAAAATTCAATCGAAATCCATGTTTTGTATCATTCTGTTTAGTATTACAATTCTGAGATAAAATAATTTTGGATGGAAATTTTCAACGCAAAGAATTATTTTACTAAAACGCAAAATTTGAAAACATTTTTTTTAATTATTTAAACTGATGTTATTAAACTGACTATTTAAAACTATTTAAACTGACTCAAAATTATATTCACCAAAGTTCCATAACGTATTTCAATCTGGCATGGGTAAAATATGATATTGTGGATATGTGGATAAACTGTCTCTCCTTCTTTCTCTGATTGCACCAAGGATGCCTAAATACAATAAATTGTCCACGCCATTTTTCCTATGGTCCTGAATTATAAACTCCAATCTAAAATTGCTCTCTTGTTAATTCGAAACGGAATATTGATATAACTAAAATAATAGTCTAAAAAGTTTGTTTTAATCTTAAAGTATCCGTCTAAAAACATGAACGGAGAAGACATGAATTTGGATGAAAATTCATATTATTACTTTGTTGCAGTTTTAAACGATTGGTACGTTTCTGTTCCGAATGATATCTTTATTTTGCCTCTATGTTAATTAGAACCAAGTTATGGAACTATTGATATTTTGGTGTTGTTTATTTATAAGCATTAAATGCATTTTCTGAAGAATGTGTTTTTTCATAATTATCCCGTATGAGTATCGTCATACCACAAAAAAATCAAGGTATCTTACTGAAATTTATAATTATATAAGGAATTATATAATTTATGATAATTATGTTATGCAAAATGGAATGAACTATGGGCTTGATGTTGAATGAGTAGATTCATGATTGTTTAATGAAAATATTGTTGAAACAATTTCCAAACTTTCATAGATAATTTCATATATTACGCACAAAGATTTTATTTTTGAATATAATTCTTAGATAATGGTTTTACATGTAATTACACATAGACATGTAATGTTCCAAAGAAAAATGAAAAATTGTTACAATTATTTTCCTCTAGAACAATCCTAGTTTTTATGAATAAATACTAAAATTTATATCAAAATATGCTTTTTCTTCAAATGCTACACTTATATTTAAATAATTTCACTTTTATTCCTCATTTTATCAGTATATTAATAAAAAATGAATATAAACTTTAAAATAAATTTTGAAAAATTCCCTACGAACCTAGTCGCTTTACGAACCTTACTTAATGCTATCAAAAATATTAATATTTGATATTTAAACATTTCTGGAAATCCGAAATAAAAGTTTGCAATAATGTCAAAAAATATAAACATAAGATCTTTTAAAACTTTTAGAAAACCCGAAATAAAATTGTGCAATAACATCAAAAAATACTAATATATGATTTAATTTTTTTAAAAATCCGAAATATATAAGTGTACAAATTTTACCAAAATTTATCATATTCTTTGATAAGACATGTTGAAATTAATGCTTGAAAACAACAGGACTTTAAAAAAAATTCCGAAATTGTAGCATAAAAGATTTTTCTACTGCAACATATATGAGATGAATGAGTGAAGCGCAAATTATTATTAAGGATATAGGAAAGAATCGGAAAGAATAGGAAAAGATCATTTCATAATTTATCAAGGGCTGCATTCTAGTTGAAATAAGCTGAAAGGTTTCCTTTTGATCCTCTAATATTTTATTTTAACTGTGATTAAAGGAAAATTAAGCTTAATATCAGTGCTTTTTCAGAATAATTTCAGAAATTTTTACACCACAATAATGATTTTTACATCAAATTAAAGTTTAAAAAATTATCGCTTTAAAATTTAACTTGCACCTGCAAATTATGCTTGCATTGGAAAAATTAGCCTTTACCAACGTATTGTCATCATACTAACAAAAGCTAAAATTAAAAAAAAGTTAATTATTATTGCAAATTAAACATATAAAAGTGTAATTTTCAGCACTTGCCTGTATGAAAGGAAATAAGTAAGTAGTATTTTTTTCTAAAAAGTGACTGGAAGAAAGAATTCTCCATGATCTTTTACAATATCTACATAATTAATTCAATAAATCCATTTTATTTAAGGAAAATATGGTTTAATATTTGTAGGATATCCACTCTAATCAGAGCTTAAAAGTTAATTTGTAAACCATTAGTAATAGACATACATCTGTGAACAAATTTACCTAAATGAATTAAATAATTATATTTAACTTGAGACAATAAATGATCCAATGAATAACGAATTTTAAATTTTTGCATATATTTTTACATGCTTTGTAAATCATATTGAATAAAACATTTTTGAGACACTAATATTTTAAATAAAAGGAGCAGCCCTCCATTCGACTAAATCAATAACTAAAATCGACTGATTTACGAAAATCTGAATATCACTATTCCATAAAAATATGCGATTTTAGATCTCTTCATCACAGTCTCAAAGAAGTTCAGCGAATCTCAAGATTGACTAGTGGATCTACGGTCTTGGTGGGACTGGGTTTCTCAAGACCAATTGGCCAAGGATTATAAAAATTTTCGTAGCTCTAGAATCGTTATATTCAAAGCTTAATGAATCGATAAAATTTAATTGTTAAAATAGAAAAGTTTATTTATTTATTGAAAAAATGAAGTGGTAAAAATAATACCAAAGACCGTTATAAAATGTGTACCATAATTCTTTGAAGTATATTCATAGTCGAAAGAAAATAAAATATTATTATCAATGTCATTTAAATCCTTTAGAAAATGAAACTAGAAACTGAATTTTGTAATGAATCTGGGAAATTTTTGTTCAATCATTTTTTGCGATTATAAAATTGTGGAAATTATTCTGCAGTGTACATAAGATTTCAGTGAGAACGGCTTTGTTTCAGTACTCATATTTTTAAAAAAATGCTTGGTTTCTGTAAAAAAATATGTTTTTATTAATTACAATTTTTATTAATTGCAAATTAATCTATTCTACTTTAATTTAAAGTTGAAATTTTAGGGGAACTAACAGAAAATTAGAAATTGGTACATTGTACAATGAGCATAGCGGCTTAAGACCTTCATAATAGTATAAGCAAATTATATGATTACTAAGTTTGTAGTTTAAAAATATTTTGCTGCAGAAGCTCTTAAGAAATCAAGTTACTTCAAAAATTTTAGAAAACATTCATTCTGATGAAAGGGTGGGTCGAAGAAAGCGGTTAGTATCAGAAAATGTCTTTCATATTTTAGGCATCTAAAACTTCCGAAAACAGAACACATCTGTTTACTGTGAAATATTTTAATTTTCATCATTTGAAATTTTACAATAATTTTGTATATTAAACAAGACCCTTAGTTATTTTACATCCCACATGTATGAAATTTGTTATCAATTTAACAAAATTTATCTAGTCAGGAATGATTTACTATAGATCAGATAGTGCATTAATGTATTCGCTGAAAATCGCTTTTATAATAAATAATTAAAATTCATCCCACCTTTTAAAAAAGTTCTTGGAATGAACAAAAAAAAATATTATGCCACAAGCAATAGAAAAAAGTGTTCTATCGAGTAATTAATTTCTAGGAAAAACTTCTTATCCATTACTCGATGAAAACTCAAAAATCTATTGCATAAATTAAACGTTAGCGGTGCCAAAAACACGTCCATTTTTCCATACTTCCACACGTCCATTTTTCCATAACTCCATACTTCCAACGCTTATTATTTTTTTCTCCTTATCTGCGCGAAAAAATTTAAATCGCATTTAGGCAATAAAGCTTTTGCCCTTTCACATGCCAGACTCCCAAGCGATCTCCCGTCAAACACTTCAGGGTGTGGGTAATTTTTCTTCTCAAAGAAAGTGGCAGCTGCATTTGAGATCAAAACGCATGAAAAAAAGAGAGAGAGCCGCAGAAAATATTCGGAGGATACTAAAAGCGCTATTTTGGAACTGGGGCACGTACAAGAAAATTCACTTTAAAGCCTTTTGTGTTAGATAGTCTAAACATTTCTCGTCCGCCAATGGGATGATTTCTAGATACAAAGAAGTTTATATTTTTGGATAAATATATGGAAATAGACTTAATGATTTAGGTGGTAATAATATATAAGTATATATAAATATATATATATATATATATATATATAGTATTATTGAGTATTAAAACAATTTATTTTAATTTAATTGACAAAATAAGTATATGAAAGTAATTTTTAAACGACAAAATCATTGATAAAACTAGTAATAGCATCGAATTTGTTTTTTTACTGTGGGTAATAGCATCAGATAATTTCAACTCTGTTAAATGCAATATTCTTTTATCACTTCATCACTTTATGTTTATTTAAAGTGATGAAATGAATGATAGCTAATAAATTCGAAATGGAATTACAAAGCAATAGTATCTCCGAATCTTCTGCTTTTTTGAAAGATAAAATAGTTCATAGTTCAACGAAATTTCTGTTTCTATATTCTGATTTAATTTGAATTATAATTCAAGCTATATAATTTTTTAAGCTCTCAATATTTAATTGCAAATACATTCAAGATACAGTTATTCAAAGAAACAGCAGCAGCGCCATTTTTTGTTGTTGTTGTAAACTGGTAAAGATAACAGGGGATGTTAGTTATTATTTAAATCCTGAAAAAAATTAAGGAAAATTATTTTGTGAAAGGAATGAAATGCCATTCACTATTAAAAATATAAAAAGTTCATATTTTTCATCTGTGTGTGTTATTAGTGGGCAGTAGATTAGATTGTATGATATATAGTTGCAAATTTGGCACACATATTATAAATACGCCAAATTTTGAATTTATCGCATTAACTGTATTTTTCCGAAAATACCATAATAAAAAACATAACCTTATGTATGAGGATCTTCTGGAATGGTACTTTGTTCTCGCTTCCTTAGTGGATATATTGGGATCTATTCGAGTCAGCATGTTCCTTTAAGGACATCTTATGCGAAGGATTATACTCTCGTAGAATGAAAATTATGAATTAACGTGTGTGCCATTGGGCTGTCAGAATTAAAATATTCTCTCTCTGTCGCAGATTGCGAAAGTATAATTTCGCCAGTATTATTTCAGCGCTGTGAAAGCGCCAGTATAATTTCAGTACGGTGAAAATTAAAAAAATGCTTTTCCCAAGCACATTGGTTGCAAGTACATCAGGGTTGCAACATCAATTAAAATGATTTTAAAAACTTATATTTTGTTTTTATCGAATTTTCTTACTTTATTTTTCTGTGATTTATGTACTTTCTAATTACTTTATCTCATTGAAAGTCCCCTAATCATCGTAAATGGAAAAAAAAGTAATAAAAGCATAAATATAAGACACAAAAGGAAACCAATAAGCATTAGAAAGGCATATCGGAGCCATCTACACTGTAGTCCATAACTGTGCTGATTATTTGATTTGAAGATTAACGCAACCTTCTCTTTGATTGAATTTAGAGGAACGAAAGTGCATATTTGGTTTAGAGTGTGACCAGTTGATTTCTTATTTATTTATTTATTTTTTACTCTCAAAGTTTGCTTTCGTTCTCATTTTTTTTTTCATTAAATGCTTTAAATTTTGGATTCTTTTTTTTTTCTTTGACAAAAACAGGTTATTGTATATTTATTTTTCTTTTGTTGGGGGTATATTTTCTCCAATGTGGTTCCTGGGTCGAAAAGGTTATTCAGATAAAAAAACAGTTTTGGGATCCTTTATAATTATTTATTTACATGTAAAAACGATGGGCATTGGAGATAAATTATTAAAACTTTTTTGATACTCATTTTTGGACAAGCATTTACGAGCTGATTTGGCGATGATTAAAATGTATTTTGGAAAGAGGTTCTGAAATTTTTTTTTGTTGCTAAATTATGACTTCAACATTCACATCATTTTCTTTTGAAAAAACTGCAAAGTATTTATATCGATATTAATTCATCTTAAAATAACGTGTGAGTGTGTGTGTTTTTTTCAATTATAATCTTATGAAAAGCAAGTTCCGCAGTATTACTAGTAGTTTCTGATCAGACGAGCTTTCATTTTCCAAACAGTTCTTTTTTAATTGCAGTATAGACTTTCACTTCATATACATGATAAACTGAACAGGTAGGTCTATTTCTGTTAAAAGAACACAGCTAATGTCTATCAAAATTTAATACTTCACAAATTCTTTGTTGTGAGAGAAATAACAAGGAGTAATAATTATATAAAATACATTTAATTGGAATGAAACAAATACATCCATTATTTTCAGAGTGCTTGCCATTTGACAAAATCGACTAGCAAGACAATAAAGTTTTACTAAGTACAAAGGATAATATATGTCTTTGTATCAAACTGCGTTGTTAGCATTTTACAGGCCAAATCGTTTGACATACCTCATTGAGTTATCTCAAATTTAGTACCATTACACTTCAGTGTATGATAATGTGCATCTTGAAGAGATTTTTCGAAATTTTAATTAATTAAAATAGAATCAAAACATTGATCTTTAGATTTGATAAATAAATTGCATAAAAGTAAGGCATTTAAATGAAATTAAATTAAAAGCAATATTACTAACAAACAAATATTTACATAAGAAGGATAATTAATAACTTTATTTCTAAGAAAAAACTTTGATTGGAATACCTATCCAGAAATACTGACTTTTTTGTATCAATGAACTAAAAGGAAAATTATTCATAATTCGGTTAAAAGCATCCGGATATGACAAGATAGGAAAATTTAGTAATTTGGTTCGCAAAATTATCATAAATGACAGTAGGCGCTATTCCTTTTATTTCATATTTGATAATTGTAGAAGTGTTTGTAGAACAATAATCCAATAATAATTTCAGAGTCATTTGTAAAGTTTTCTTCAACCCACAAAGCCATCACCTGAACATCTCCTTAGCTCTTTCGAAATAAACAAATAAGAATAAAGCATCCAAATGAAATATTTTCATGATACTATTGAATCATGCCTCTGAATACTGTTTATGTTTATAGAATAAAGGCAAGTTCATTCTACAGAACAGAGCTTTCTTGTTAAAACTTTGAAAGAAGTTCTAACATAAACCAATAAATAAATAATAAATAGTAGCTTCAATAAATAATAACTCTCCACTGTGGACTTCAAAGTCTTACACCCTTTCGAGTAGGCGGCGTGGAGCAGACCAAAACCTATCCGATATCCTATCACTTATCTACAGTATGAAATCACTTCCCTTTTTATGTTAAAGATAATTACGTGAAGTGTTGTAATTAGCAAAAATACTGTAATTATAAAAAATAATTTTATAAATCTTGACATTTTAATCTCTGTGAGTTCGAAAAGCACCTTTTTTAAATTATATGCAAATCTGTTAGCATGATAACTCAAAAAAGCATGAAGAGTGAGTTCATATTACCTTTGTGCTCCAAGGATATATATATATTTAACTCTAGGAAATTTTGGATAAAATGAGCTTAAAGAAATGGAATTTGGTTCATAGTTTTATCTTCAAAAATGTAGTTGCACATTGAATTTTGAAACAAATTCATTAATAAAAGGCCCTCTATCATTCTGTCTATTTGTAAACTTAGGAATATGAAGACTTTGCAGCGTAACAACATAAATAAATTAAATTTGATCTACCATTTTGTAACTAAAATTTTCAATTCATATTGAAATTTTCCCACAAATGGTTGAAATAAAGACGCTCAAAATGCTCAAACTCAAAAGATAATATACTAGAAAGTTGAGGAGATGACTCTTTTGTTGGTGTTTTGAATTCAAACTGCATATTGGTTTCTCAAGCTTAGGATTTTTACAAATTCTGACTGAGAAAAATATAAACTTGTGAAAAAGTTTTCTAACAAATATATTAAAGTTTTAAGAAGAAAATTACATATATTCTATGAATTTCGATAAAATAAGTTCTTTCAAGAAATCAGAATATCAGACTTGAAGTAGAGTAACCACTTTTTCATCTTAAATGAAAATTATTCCCCAACGACACAATAAAAATTAATCATCACCTCTCAATTTTCTTAATGTATATTTACCACATGTAGTAAATGCAAAAATTACTAGCATGTTTATGATGATAATTGTCGATAAAGAAATTAAAAAAAATATTTTTCTGAGTGGGTGAAATGATACAATGAGAATCCAGGTTCGAAATACATAATTTGAAATTTAGTCATTTTCGTAATATTTTACAGTATTAAGTATAGCGCTTTTTTTTTGTTTCTTTCCAAAATAAATTATTGTTTCATCGTAAATAATTAATTTAGAGTTAGTTTTGTTTCGCATAACAAATTAATTACCACATTTAGATACAGTGTGCATTAATAAACAACAAAATTAATAAAATGAAACTTATAACTGAATTCCTATGTGAATGAAAATCAACCTAATTTTTCCAAATTATATATAGAAATGCTTTGTCAATTTAACAATACGAATTTCTTTTCTTATTTACTCAAGATTATCATATATTTTGAATACATATCATTTATGAAATGAAATTTATCAAAAATATTTACTTAATTGAATTTAGTCAGGGTAGAAGGTAAAAATTGTTTTCTATTGGAATAATAATATATATTGGAATCTTATTACATCTTTTAGTTAGAAATCTCAGTTCCATTAATAATAATAAATACACTGAATAAATTTTGAGGTTTATTACTTCGCAAAGAAATTCAATATTTTCTATTTACTGCATTATAAAAATAGAGGAAATTAAGATTATTTATTTATGAGTTCATAATAAATTGGCACAATTGAAATGCATTTAGCGCTTTAAATTATAAAACATTACAAAAGAATGAAGCATTTCATAACAAAATTAAATACTCGAAACCAATCAGCATTTGTTTGTATTTTCCTTTTACCTAAAATTATGTAGCAACTCTTTACCGAATAATAAATATATTCATGTTATATGCTATTAATGTTCTTTTTTGTAAGCAAACATTAATTTATTTGTTTGACAGATACATTATTTATCTCCTTCGGGAAGAATTTTTTTTCTTTCTTTTTAATTTTGCCATACATCCTGAATTGGATGTGTTTATTTATAAGATAATTTTCTGTAAATAATGTTTTCTAAAAAAAGAAAACGGAAAAAAATGGTTGCATTTTCGAATGGGATACAATAGGCACTCTGTAAATGTGAAAAGATTTAATCGAAATACTACTTCGTTTTTATCTACTATGTTCGCTTCGC
Organism: Argiope aurantia; assembly: GCA_026543865.1. NCBI lineage: Eukaryota > Metazoa > Arthropoda > Arachnida > Araneae > Araneidae > Argiope > Argiope aurantia. Next base: position 109,148 of record JAPMOR010109366.1, read on the forward strand.
GACAACAGTTATCTTCATACTTGCACAGAGCTTGTTTGACAGATTAAGTATGGAAAAAAGTAATGAAAGGCTTAAAAGAAAAATAATGCTTGAATAGCATTTAAGCATCAGACAGTTGTTATGAAAAGAAAAGTGCTTGCTAATTAAAAATTGAGAAAGTATTTCTGAGAAATCAAATTAAAATCATTTACTTTTTCCAAAATAAAATTCATAAATGAAAATATTTGACAAAATAAAGGAAATGACAAACGCTTGAAGAAAAAAAGCTATCGCTTTCAAAAAAAAAATTCGATACTGATTTGGTGAAATTATGTTTCAGCTATCTAGGAATCATTATTTGAATTTTACGTTAATCAAAAAATTATACAAAGATTTCAGTTCCTTATTTTGCTATTAAAATAGCATTTGCACTGATTTTCCATTCAAATTACTATATAATTTATAAAAAAAAAAGAATTCTGTAAAACATAAATTATTCCAAAAATTTGAAAATATAATAAACCAAAATCTTAATTGATTATTAATTAGATGCTCTTTAAGAATAAGATATAAATATACCATTTGAAATCCAAGTAATTTATTTTCCTTAACCTTTTGTCCTTATAATTAAGGAATAATCAAAAACAAATGGAAAAATTCCTTTAACGTTTCAATATTGTTCTATATGGAAAAGAAACACATACCGCAATAATATTTTTTGAAGATCAAATAATAGAACTTAAAATGTATTCATAGCTGTACTGTCATTAGTAGTGCAATTTCTATTTGTACCAATTAAATTTATAACTTTGAAGAATGTAGGTGATTTGTCATATATAAATTTAATTAGTAATTCTCTAACTAAATGCTTTCAATTCAGAAAAATAAATTGGTTTGAAAATAATATTATGCTTTATATATTCTATGGAGTAGCAGTTCATGCCCGAAGATAAAGGATTTCACGTTCAATCAGGAATTCCCCAAGCTTCATATCTATCAAGATGATGCTAAACTGATGTGTTAGAATTGAATCTCCAATAGCTAGTGCCATAAATATCTCTCCAAAATAGGAAAAAAAAACCCAGCCAAAATTCGGCACGTTTCCCTCATTGATCCAAAAGCAGTTAATTTGAGTTTTAAAGTAAGTTTTCCTCGCGTACTTCCAAAAATGAACTTTTTAGGAAGAGAGTATTAGCTCTTAAGCCTCAACCGAATCCAAAAACGTTTTCTCTTGGGGAAAAATTTATTTCCCTGCTTAGGTAGGATATGATAAAAGCTGTGAGCAAAGCATCAGCTGATTCTCTTCCCATTGTCCGAAGTATGAGGAAAATATATTTGAATAAACAATTGGTCTGATATGATATCACTTTGGAAGCTTGATTTTCTGATAGATTAATATACAGGATTAGCAAGAAATAAGTTACCCACTTCAGACGGCTCTAAAATGCGTTTTATTGATCCCAATAAGATACAATTTGAACTACAGATTATTCAAATGATGCGCTTTGAATTTATTAATCAAAAAAAATTAGTACAAAAATTTACCATTATACGGCACTGTAACGCAAATTGCATTTATTTGCATATATTGAAAATGTGAAACATAATTTGCGTTACAGCGCATGTCTATTACCATTTTACTTTCTATAAAAATAAGGTGGATTCTGCCCGAACATTAGTTTCTTCTCTGTTCGTCATGCCTGCGTTACAAGAAAAAGCGCTACTGGTGAAATTTTTCTACCAAAACCAATAAAACTCCATTACAGCTCTAAAGAAATTTCGTCGCATGAAGCAGATGCGAAGAGGTCCAATGTCTCCAGGTGCCCTACGCAAAATGATGCAGAAATTTGAAAAAACTGAGCACATGGCATTCTTTCAGGTAGAGAGGGGGAAACAACCCCGTCTTCCTTCGTCGAAAATGTTGCGACCGCGCTCGTTGAAGCAAGCAGTCAGTCGCTGCATAATAGTGTGAGTTTGTCATTTGCACCATAGTTCATGACTGTGCGCGCAACGGATTATTTGATTTGAAGATTAACGCAACCTTCTTTTCGACTAAATTTAGAGGAATAAAAGTGCATATTTGGTTTAGAGTGTGGCCAACTGATTTCTTATTTATTTATTATTATTTTTACTCTCAAAGTTTGCTTTCGTCTCATTTTTTTTCATTGACTGTGAGTTTGCCAGTTGTTTTCCGTGTTGTGGATATGCTTATTCAACTGTACGAGAAATCGTGCGGCAGATTTTGCATTTTTATATCCATAGAAAATCAAGTCTGTGCATATGTTGCAGGACAGGGACTTAGAGGTTCGTAAATCTTTTGCACCTCAGTTCCTTGCTCGAATGGTGGTTGACACAACTTGGCAATGGAACATTCTGTGGTCTGATGAGGTCTACTTTTGCCTCAAAGGGCAAGTTATCACCTACAATTGTCAAATTTAGGCAGAGGAAAACCCTCACGCTATCCATGAACAATCCTTTCATCCTGAAAAAGTAACAGTATGATGTGGTTTTACAGCTACCTTTATATCTTTGAAGAGAAAACTTCAAATTGAATCCAAACCTGTTCAGTCACAAGCAACGGTGCTATGATATTCTAAGGGATTTTGTAATACCTTCAACAGCGTGGATGCCTTCGAAACATCATTTTCATGCAGTACCTCATATTTATCGTCCTGTAAAGCGATTGTTAATACAGCATTTCACAGAAGTACGTGTTATCAGCCGTCATTTCCCAGCCTCCAGATATCACCCCTGACGAATTTTGGTTGTAGGGTTATTTGGAGGATAATATTTACCGTCAAAAACCTCATCTCTACCAAATCTGATGGACAACATTCGGCGCCATATTCTTAATATCCCGACATACTTATTTCGGTCATCTATAGAAAACATGGTTCTCCGATTAGAGCATATTGTTAAAATTGTAGGAGGAGATACTGAGCAATTTTAATTTTACTTTATTTTTAAAATTATAAACCATATTAAATGGTTTTAATTGCATTACAACACCACCTAACAGTGAATTAATGTACTAATTTTTTTATCTGCCCTATATATCTAAATAATGGACGTTATTCCTTTGTCAATAATTCCGAAATCAATTTATTTTCTACGAAAGCTTTGAGAAATTTGTAATTTAATATAGTTGGCAACTACCAGGTTTGCCGGAAATATTGGTTAAGTTTAATTTTAATTAAATCTCTTACACATTATTTGATAATCAAACTTTCCTGATCCTAGTAATTTTAATACACATGGTAATACAAATTACCAGTCGCTCTATTTTATTGATTTTACATCGCTTCTATTCTTTGACCTTACATTGCTGTGCAAATTAATATCTTAAAGGGATTAAATTCCATAACATAATGTTAACAATGATAATGCAACTCTATGTCTCATCTTTCACCCAGTAATTTGCTTTCATTTGCTTTCTTCATTGCTCCGAAACTATAACAACATTTCTAAAATATCATTCATTAACATTTGGTTATTACAATGCTGTCAGTTAGCAGTCTTTCGACTTCAGCATGTTCATCATTTATATTTGTAATGTTTAACTTCAATAAAATTTCCCAAGCTGAAATTGATATCAATGACTCCTTTAAAAGATAATTTTGAAACAACAAACTGTGATGGACAGTATTTTAATGGTTTTACTGTCGCTTTGTTTATTACGTACACATGATGTGCCTTAATAAAGTTGAATTCCATGACATCGCAGTAAATATAAAATGTGCCCATCTTTGAAATCTATCTCCTATTTGCACATTGTCGTTTCCTATGCTGTAACTTAACATTTTTATTCTTCTCATAAACTTCGCAGATAATAAACAGAAATCTTTATTAGCTTTCAATAATGGAAGGAATACGTAATTGATTATACAACGAAAACAATTAGTATTTCATTGCAAAAATAAAAAATAAATATTCTTATAAAACTGTAAAATTTCTGAAAATTTAAAATGGCATCATTAAAAAGGGATTTTTTTAAATTTTGAAATATTCCCTTAACATTTTCCCCTGAAAAACAAGGAGATATCATTTAATTTTCAGTTATGTGAAATTAAGAATGTAAATGTAAATTTAACGAAAATAAATACTAAAAAATCTCTAAAGGAAACTCATTTCTGCCTTTCGAACCAAATGTTGTGATTCTAGATCAAATTAGTAATTCTAGATCAAATTAGTAAAATCTTATAAAGTGTTAATGCATATGCATACTCATCTTGCCTAAATTATATTATAAGTTAGAACATATTAAATTATATTATAAGTACAGATAACTTAATTCAGAACTAGTTATATTAAAATTAGATTTTCGCTAGGAAATTCAATTGATTCTACGTAAGTTCCCCCAAGATTATTAACTATAAGGATTATGCTTTTATTTTAGATGTTCAAAAGAGCTTCGCTATATCCTTGGAATAGGAAAGAAATGTATAACCACCAGGCATCAAAGTATCCAATCAATTTAAAATATTTCATGCTCTTCCAGTTTTGCTGCTAATTACATGTGACAAACAATTAATAGATGTTTTCAATTGTGACAGGAATTTAGAAACTGCTGGCAAGTTAGCTAATTTAAATTGCGTGTCACATAAGAAAATGCTCTTTATATATTTTTCATAACTCTTTAGACTAAATACCTAGATATTTTGTTTCCCACCCCTAGTTATTAATACTTTAGAGAATTATATCTTTTTATAATGAAAGCATTTAATTTGAATTCATCAGATATTATTTTCAGTCCATTAAATCGTTGATACATAAAATCAGGTGGATTATTTATTTTTCATAGATTCTGCATTATGCATAATTTCTTGTATTACTTGAAATGAAAATTTAAAAAATATTAATATCCTAGGATTTGATTATAAGAATTCTGAAGAAAAAGAAACTAAAGATGAAATAAAAAGAAAAATATATTTATTTAAATGATAATGTTTTGAACTAAATTTTCAACAATTTAAATGAATGTATTTAATATGTCAGTAACTTTGCTTGATTCGTATTTTCTATCCATGAAGACTAGTTATAAAATTTTCACAAATACACAACTCCGATATTTATTCCAAATGAAAATGCCATTTTATTCTATCTCATGAGATAACAGATGTATTTTAATTAAAAATATTTTCAGTATAAATCAAAATTCTGCTGAAATCTGAAGATAATTTAAACTAGAAATCTTGTATCAGTATATGCAAGCAATGCGAATTAAAATTCCATTATTTATTTCCAAAATATTAATATTTTCATGGAGATATTACTTAAAGAGACAGCATTACGCAGTCAATGAAATAAATAAAATGTTATCATTCTCTTATTCGAATTCGAATTTGCCGTTGCATTCATGTTTTCTTATAAGCTTCTACAGATCAGAGAAAATGGTTTTAGAATCCAAATAAATTTTCGAATTTCATTTATCAGATAGGAGAATAAAAGTTTAAGACATCTTTATATTTCAGGAAAAGAAAATCACATAGAATGTATCTGAGTATTTATATTTTATTCAGGGAATCTTGCTATGCTAGTCCTAAAAACATAATAATGGCATCATTTAACAAATGACTTCTTCGTTCATGAACTTGAAGTAAACGATTCCAGCATTGTAAAAAGCATAATCGGCATCGAAGGACAATTTCAAATGCATGGTTTTCAATTATTGCAACATTTATTTTCCATTTTGAATCTAATAAAATTGCATTCCTTTAGCAACAATTTTCTATTATTTCGAGAAATTTGACTTCGAATTTTCATGCGTGCCCCCTAAACTGAATTATGCAAGGTATTTCAGGATAACTACGTTATAAAAACGGGTAAAAGACAAATGAATAGATGCGTTATTCAGTTACAATACAACCTGCTCAGTGTTAAATTCTTTTAACCTATGTATGTAGTTACTTGAAATTCTATTGTACAAAATGCCTTGTTTATTTCACAAACATTCTAAAATTAACATTTGTTTTGCTTGAAAAGAACCAGCATAGCATTGCTACAAACGAAGAGATAAACAAAGAACTTCTAAATTCAAGAAAAAAAATACAAAGACAAATATAGGTAAG
>JAPMOR010109366.1:115294-139262 GCA_026543865.1 Argiope aurantia
ATATCGATTTTTGGCAAAAACATAAGCGAGTGCTACCACTTGTATGAAATATGCTTCACAAAATCGCATATATATTATTAAAAATAGAGTTATGAAAATATTAAAATATGGAATTGTAATTGTGTGTAAGTATGCAAAACTCGAAAACTATTAGTGCATTAGGAAATAGCTGGCAAATTAATTACAAATCTCCATTTTTAAAATTAGGAAAGAAGTCATTGAATTAAATTATTAAAATTGCAAACTTCCGGATAAATAAAACTAGAAAAATAGATGGACTTCGCCATCGCATGAAAACACAATGTATCTTTACATTAAATTAGATTACATTAACATATTATATTAAATTGGGTTGTTTAGTGCGATTGATAAGTCAATCTATTTATTTAAACAATAAAATATTTTTAATATTGATATGGTCACTATAAGATGTTGTTAGGTTAGCTAATTATGTAATAACTTAAGACAGAAGGACCCTTAAGTAGGGACTGAATAAATTGACCGATTTGGTATTACATGGATCTCACAACTTTTTACGATAGAAGAATTGAGTTACGAGACTTGGTTTTTTTCTTGGTTTTTAAGTTATGTTTTTGATAGCATCTCCTTTCTTTTTGTAGATAATCCTTTTCTTGTTTTTGTATGTAGTCTTCCTCTTTCTTTTCTGGTACTACTTTTTGAGCTTCAGCTACAGTTTTTCTCAAAGTCCAATATCTGTCTCTATGGGTTTTTCTCGTAAGCTTTGATGTTACAATTTTTAACAAGTCTGGATGGTAAATAATGCTTCTTAGTCTGTTGTATTCACAAATTGAGGATTCCTGCACTTTAATACTTCCAAAGTCGACATTGATTAGATGTAAGCCCTCCAGATTTGTAACTCTCTAAAGTGCCACGTAAGCGTGACCGGATGTGAATACTGCGGTACCGATATCCAGCAGTGCATTATTTAGACATGGGCCCTGATTTTGTGTATAGTTATAGCATAGGCTATACATATCATACTTTGAAGATCAATTTGCTTTTCTTTTACCAGATTGATTCTCTGAAAAACGCCCATTGCGTTTGCAGCTTCCACAGCTTCAAATTGAATTATTTCAAATTAGATATTGTTACAAACCTGTAATTTTGCTTCCCAGTGCGAATAGTGTCCTCATACGAAAGACCGTTTTACGGTAATCTGCATTGGATGCTATCGGATGCCGAGCCAGTGAGCTTGGTGATAAACTTGGCGACCATTTGGCGACTTGGCAACGAATTTGCGGACAAAATGGATAATGCTCGAAACTTCGAGAAATTTATCGATCCGTGCATTATTACACGCATATTTTAGTTTTTCCTTGATTTATACACTAAACACTATTTGTATTCTAAATTTGAAGCTTCTATGTCTGCTAGAAGTGCCTTAGAGTTTTGATGATCGGTCAGTCAGTCAGTCAGTCAGTGACAAAATGCACACTCTTTGACTAGTTATAATTCTTAAACTAATGGTTCAAATTTAATTAAATTTGAAATATTCCGTGTTTAGATAATTCCTTCTTGGTTACTGAAAATTCAGGCTTCTAGTTTTATCCACAACAAAGTTGTAGGGGGTCGAAAATGGCCTGAACTGCTTCGAGAAAAGGATGAAGGAGAAAGGCCGTGCAGCTTGTTTTTGCTCGACTTGGCAGGGGCACTGCCGTGTTTCCAGATACTGGCAAAGGTGATGGAAAGATTTGGCATGATACCAATTTCAAAAGGAAAAGACGACCATTTTAGTACAAGTAGTAAATTTGAGGGAAATCAATTAAGTGTGAGGATCAGGTAACAGGCATTTAGTGCCCAATTCAATGAGGTTATAAACACCTGTTGAAACTCAGGCCTATTGAAGTAATGAATGAAAAAGGTTAAAGTAATGTTGAAACAATATGTTCATATACATATTTAATAGGACAATGGCACGTTCTAATAAGAAAATCAAATATTTCGTAGAATTCATTCAGAATCGTAAAAAATACGTATTGTGTATAGCTTTGTCTATGGTATTTATCGCTGATTGACGACAAAGAGCTTTTATAATATACTATTGTGATACCTATTGTTTCAAAAAATCCCACATATCACTGTTTTACTAACTAAATATGTTTCTCAACAACATTCATTTTTGAACGCTTGTGCAGAACGCTAGTCATCATCAGATGTTAGTATTTTCAGCTGTGAATTAACATTTATTATGGTTCATTTTATGCAACTTAATTCTTATAACAATTATAAAAAGTTAAAATATTTTTCCAGCACTTTAGTTGTATAAAATAATATATTTCATTCTGAAAATTTACATTATTTAACTTATATTAAATATTTTATTAAAAGATCAATCATGATAATTTACAAAGCAATGAAAACAAATAGCATCCATCCTATTATAAAAATAGTTATTGCTTGATTATAGAAATTTTATATTAATATATAATTACATTATTTCTTCGAAGAAGATATTTAAACTTATAATAAATTGAAATACCAAATATGATTCAAGAAAAATTACATCATTTACAAGGAAATACAGAAAATAAAAAGTTGCTTCTTATTTGCGCACATATTTCACTTCGCTATAGAACTCTAATCGAAATACAAACTCTAATTTATTTTGTAAAAAGGTTTATAAATAAAAAGTACAAAATACAAAGAACAAACTATTTTATATCCTGAAATTCTTCTTTCAAATTATAAACATTCAATAAACTAAGGAGAAAAGTTTATATGGGATATCTTCTAATTTTTTTCTTGTATACATTTACATTCATAAGCAATACATTTATGTTCTTAAACAAAGTCGCTTCTAGAATATTCTGTGTTATTTCCTGCATTTTGAATTATTATGTCACATATATTCTTATCGCGACGAATCAGAAATGAGAAAAACAGTTTTCTACTTCAAGAATTATATTGTAGCTGTATAATTTTAAATTCAAAGCATGGGTGAATACATCTTTGAAGTCTTTACAAGTCATTTTGATTTTAGATGACATTAATTAGTTTAAATTATTGCTTTATAGGACTTAAAAGAACATTAACTATTTGAAATGAATCAATTTGCATGAAAAGTACAATGCTGTTTTTGAAATAATTGAAGGATTTATTTTATGGGAAAATCTTCTAATTGCCATCTGTTGAGAAAGAATGCTAAAAATCGTTGATGTAAAAAGTTTTGTAATTTATTTTGCATTTCAATCTGCTTTCTTTGTTCAAAGTTTATTGAAACTGTTTTTCTGAAACACATAATATAATTATTTCATTTATTTTAAAAAGTGAATAAATTATCTAAATCTCTTTAATAAAATATAAATATAAAATATTTACTTAGATCTATTTGAGTGTTAGAAATGTTTTCATGATTTTTTAAAAATAAATATTAGTTAATTAATTAATAACTATGCTTAATTGTTAATAAAACATTATCTCTCTATGTAAAACTCAATTATTCTTACAGTGTTCTTTTTGATATCTGTTAAATCTGAATTAATCAATAAATTTTTATCCTAACTCTTTAATATGGGGAAAAGTATGTATTTTCACAGATGAACTTGCATTTTTGCAAAAGGATTTAGTGCTAATTTATAAGTTACAAGTTAAATTTATTTATAGTTTAAATTTCATAGAATCGACTCTTTGAAGAAGAAAGTTAAAATGGCACGAATAACTTTTTTTGTGAGTTTGGATTTGCTGAAATTCATAAATTGATTGAAAAAAAGATGAACACTTTTCTTTTTATCATGCAATTAAAAAAACATTTATTTAATAATTGAACAATGAATAAGAATTGTATACTATTTTGCTGAAAATCGGAAAGGCTTAGAATGTGCAATATTAAGAAAATCTTTAGATATTTGAGAAACAAAATCTAGGCACAAAATTAGAAGAATTAAAGCAATACTTGCCGGTTAGAGAGGGTAATACTTGATATGTTTTTACTAGGACCAGGTGATGTATCGGAAATATAGGATTCAGTTATTTTCAATTAAATACATCATTCTCTCAATAAAGCATTTTAAACATTAAATTATGATATTAATTAAAGACTGTTAGATTCTTATATCTGCTCAATTTAATTAAAATTGCACGAAGGTTTATGAACCTTCCTAATGGAATCGAGTTTCAACATTGATATACTATTTGAAACAAATAAATTTCCTATTTTGCAATCTATCAGCTATTTAAGCTCCAAATCTACCCTAGTTATGAAGATTTGAATTCATTGTTTTCAATTCAATCAATAGCTAAATCATACAAAAGCGTAAGTATATTGTTGAAGCATCTTTTAGATGGGAATTGTTTAAGAGAATCATAATCAAATTATCGTAACTAAATCAGTTTTGTCATTGGCATGGATATTTATACTTATTAAAATATAATTGTGTTAAGAACATTATGTAATATGTGGTTAATAAAACGGTGGCTTTATAAAAGTTCAGAAATGTAATCATTTTTTTCGCTATACATTTATAAATTAAAACAGGATAAATATAATCGTATTCATTATTTTGAGCATTTTATTAATTACAATTATATGCGTATTTCTATCTATTGTCTGCAATTGTCTGTTGCATAACGAATAATTAATAAATAATGTTGGATTCTTGTTGATATATTTACTTATTTATGTTGATTTATTTATTGCAGTAAGCGTTTGTTATTTAAAGTAAATAATTTGATATATTTTTTTAAATGTTAATTTTATTTCCAAATATCTGCATAACTTTTATAATATTTTGATTATGCTTTATACATCAGATGAGACAGATAAATTAAAAACAGTCTTAACTACAATAATTGACTCCAACCATCATTTTGATCAAACTGTTTAATATTTCAACATAATTTTCTTTGACGAACTTTTATAGAATTGTAAGATGTGTTATAATACAAAATATTAAAAATTAATACCTAGAAGAAAATTTAATTTCATGAATGCATGCAATGCTATATAGAAAAAATTATATATTTGATAGAAACTGAAAAATGAAATTATACATATAATTTATATTTCAGAGATAAATTATTAAAGAGAAAAAATTAATAAGATTCTTTTCTACTCAATTTAACAGAAATTAAAAATAATGTGTCATTTTTCTGTAAAAAAATATATATGTGTTTAAATTTTCTATATGTGTCTTTTTTCTGCAACTCTGCAAAAAGTATTTTTTAAATGTGACATGATTATTTTTCTTACAGATATTCTTTCAAATTTGATCATTTTTCTGTAAATGAAAGAAGAAAAAAAAGTGCATACGCCCAAAAAATCAAAACTAAATGTGTTCAAAATATTTTCTAAGCTTAAGATTAGGGATTGCAATATCGGAACAAAATTTCAATACCGGTATTCGGTATTTTTTTAGATTTTAATACTGGTATTAGAAATTTTAGAAAAAGAAAAAAAAAAGTGTTTCTTTGTTTTGTTTGCCAGTTTTATTAGAGAGTGTAAATATCACAAAACATAATTTGTAACTTGTAAATTATAACAGTATATGAAGAAACACAAAAAAGTAAAGCAACATCTTATTTATTTAAATCACTAAAAAATGTAAATATCACTATTCAGTCTGTGGTACTATTACAAATTTTTGAAATGTGATCTTAAAAAACATAATGCATTAATTGTACAGTCATTAAGCCTGAAAAGTAATTTTGTGCCAAAATTACCATCTGTCGAAAACTATCTTTCGGCATCTACGCTAGTTGGTGGTACTGTCAGCAATGCGCGATATATTTTTTTCCAAATATTTACCTCTAAATCCCTCATCTTCAAATAAAACGTCTGATGGTTTTGGATATAGCTGATTTCTATATTGTATTTTGGTTCGTTGAAATTTTTTTATTTATCGCTAATTCTAATTTTTGTTCAAGAGACAATTCCTTTTCACTATCGGCATTAGTGACATCATAATCTTCGATAACTGTACCGAATTCTCCTGAATGTGGCTAGGTTTGTGGATAAAACATTTTAAGAAAATTTACTATAAACTTCAACAGATTTGAATTGGTTATTTTTTCTCTTCTTTTTCATTTTCATTTTTAAAATCATTATAATTATGTAAATACCATAACACATTTTCTATTTCGGTATGCCTTTTTTCTGTGCGAATTTCAATGTAATATATAATTAGTGATAGTATGTGTAATGTAATAACATATGTATGTAATATATATAATACATGTAATGTAATATATAATAGACAGATAGTGATGCGTGCTGTTCTTTCAGTGACTGCAACATGAAATTTATTGTTGCATTAGTTGTTAATAAATTAGAATCTTTCCGACATAATGGCACAACAGCCAGTTTTATTGGAAGTAGAGCTGATGCAGTTCTGGATATTAAGTCGAATTTACTATCTGAAAAATTAATTTACAAGTTTAAGTCGATTATTGGTTGGAATGGATTTCCTAGTTTCAAAAATCGTTCCATCATTAGGAGTAAACTGTTCCAACGTGTTTTAGAATCTAATATTAACATATATTCTGTTTTATTTTCAGTTAGTATATGTTTTAGTAATATGTCATTTTTTATAGGGGAACATTTAAATATCTTAATAATTTTTCGAACTTTATAAATTATAGGAAGCAATTCTTGTTAGGTTAATATTTCATCCTCATTAGCAATATCTTCTTCAACAATTTCATTGTCATTATCTTCATTGTAAATATCACTCTCACTCTCTTCAATGTTGGAATCCGAAATTTTGGATTCTTCTGTTGTTTATTTTTTTGGTATAATGCATCTATTACTCCTAATTGAATTCCATGAGCATAGCACAGTTTCTGATTTGCACCAATCAACTTTCCAACTATTTTCATAACTGCTGCTCCATCCGTTATTGATACAATATCTTCGTTCAGGGATAATCCATGTTTTGATAATTTAGATTTAAACAATTAATTAAGTCATTAATTAGCTGATTAATTTCGCCCGTTAGGGAGACATAAAAACAAAAACGTATACTATTTTGCTATGTTGGCGATCGCTGAATATATAGTGAAGACAATTTCAAAACTCTCTAGTAAATACCGTAAAAACGGTATTTTAACTTGTGAATACCGGTATTACAAAATTGTACAAATGGTTCAAAATACCGGCATTCGGTATCCCGGTATACCTATATTGCAATTCTTACTTAGGATGTAATAAAAATCTTTTTTTTTTCAGGAAAGGTATCGTATTTAAAATAAAAATGAAAATGAAATAATAAATAGTTTATTAATTATTGCCTTGGACGTTTTTAAACATTAACTTGCTGTATTAAGAAATGTTTACATTCCCAGGATTTAAAATACATACATTATTACGATTTTAAAATAACATTATATTCTAAGAAGTTAAGATTATGAAAATGCATTTTTCCTCAAGAACAAGCCATATGAACATGGTCAATGGTCACGTAAGTATTCAAGACTACCATTACTCTAATTGCGACACTGTCTGGACTTCTAACTGGTCTGGCATTTCATGTCTTCTGTCTGGTGAATAATTCTCACAATACTCTCAAAATTAATTGAGAAACTGTCGTCGAGAATTGTTTCGCTATCCCATATATAATATTACATTGCATTGTAGTTCTCATTGAGACTCTCATTTTACGGCAAATAATGCTGTTAAATCTAATTGCTGAAATAGATGAATAATATAATTATACTATTAAGATTATAAAACTTTATTATCTAATTCAGATATGCTAATATTAATTTTCATAGTTATATCTTAATTGTCTAAGATACATCCTATACAGTAATTATAACGAATTTGATTATATTATATTACTTAATAATTAAAATTAAATTTCAAGCAAAAAAATTGTTGATAAATGCTTATTTATATAATTTTAAAGTTATTTTGGACACATGGCCGAATGTTGAATATTATAGGAAATATTTCAGAGTCATTTGCAGGAAATATTTCATTTGTCAGAAAATATTGACAAATAACTGAAATTTCAAATAAGCAATGCTTTAACTCAATGTTTGGAGAAAGTTGAACGTCTTTTGACTTTTTTAGGCAATGTAAAAAATAATGAATATATCAATGAAACCAAAAATTGTCGGATCTACGGAATCCACGGAAGTTAAATGAATACGATATTATAAATATAAAAATAGGTTCTTCGTAATGGTGTAAAACAAACTTAAAATGTCTCTTAATGAAGCTTAAATGAAGTTGTTTGATCAAAGAAAAATACGGAAAAATATATGAGCACTACAGTTCAACATGAACTCTGGTATAATAAGAAAATTATTATTTATAAAAGTTATATATTAATTAACATACATTTAAATCACAGTTTCTCATCCTGTTTACTATCGATCGTCTTGACTTCTTCAACAGACAATGGAGAGTTAAAAAGTAAAAGGGAATTTGAAAAAAGGGACTCTTATTCCTATAATAGAAAACTGAAACATACATTATTTTTCTGCATAACTATCAGATATTTCGATGCATTTGTCCCAACGTCTTACAATGCCGCCAGAAAAAAGTTTTTCGGCTGTATCTGTAAACAATTTTGATTTACACCAATGTCGTTTTCATCAGTTTCAGATTTTCTTTCCCTTAGAGCTTTTGAAACATTTGAAAATCACTTGGAGCCAGATCTGGACTACTTGGCAAGTGTTCTCGGACTTCGAATTTCATCTTCTTTATTATTTCAGAAGTCCGTTGGGCAAAATGTGGTCGAGAGTTATCTTGAGATTAACATTCGTACATGTTGCTTTGTGATAAACAGCTTTCACCATATTGCACTTGCATTCGACGAATAATTTCCATAGTTTAACACCTTCAGCAATTAAAAGACAATTCACTCTCTTCATTTCCTTCTTGGTGCAGATCAACAGTGGAATTGCCATATTTAACTTTCTATTACAACGATTAACGCGGGGAAAAGAGGCACAAGTTGCTTAGAAATGTTGCCGATTACACTAATTCAGCGCTGGATACTAGCAGCATTTCCAAACCCTGGAAAGAGAAATTACAAAATCCCTTTACTAATTTTTACTTTTCCTTGTATTTGAATCTGACATATCCGAAGTGAAATACGATTTCACAACTCTGCGACTACGATTTAGTGAAAAAAAATGTTTATTTTCAAAACTGTAAAATCTTTTTTTATTGGTTTATTTACTCATAATTTTTGAAGAAAAATAAAATTTATATAAAACTGTAATAGGGGACTGTTGTTTGAAATAAGGAAAGTACTACAGCTTTAATTTGAAATAACAATTTTTGATATAAGTTATTATACTGGATTACTTTGTATACTCTTGTTAATTTTACAGAGGTGAGCTAGGAAAATCAATAATTAAATCAAAAGAATCTATGTACATTTCATTTAGTAAATACATTTCTTCTTTATTTTTTTTAGATTAACCTATGAAAATTACAAACATTTATTTTCCACCGATTTGAGCAATTTTCATATAAAATGTGGAAAAAAAAATTAAAAACTATTTGAATACCAGAAATTTTATAGAATTTCGATAAATATATCTTCTCTGGTAGCATGTGCATTTTCAACTTCTACATTTGATTCAGATGACAAATAGACTTTAAGGTAAATAAGCCTTTGTTACCATAATACAAATGTGTAAACCTAATGCTTTTTTTAAATTATGTATTTATTCAAATATTTATTTGTTTAAAGCTGCTCAGAATGCATTCATTAATCCTTTCTCTTTTAACTAAATACTGTTCCGTCGCAATTAATCTTCATCCTTTCTTCGGGAACTGTAGTTGAAATATCACTTTGTTACACTCATTTGCTCATAGAGGATAACTTAATTCAACACTACTGCAACGCTAATCTCACAAACGCAAATTAGCTGCGAGCAGAATGCACAGTTAATCAATATCTTAATACACACACAGCAGACATTTGATTGTAAATACAATTAAGCCTAATCAAACATACTCAGTTTAAATTAATTAAAACTACCCAATTTAAGACACGAAAGTTATCTGAGAGAATATTTGAATAATGCATATTCAAATTAGTCCTTCTCCTGCAAATTTGTTTGGAATTCTCAACATGAAGGTTAAGAATCTCTCTCAAAAATTCCAGGAAGATGAAATTTAAATAAAGATATCGAGACTATTTGTGTGATTAAAATACATTAAAAATCATAAAGAATACTAGCAAATCCTATATTCAGATTTCATGGTAGGATTATACAAATACGAAATGTAATAATGTTTCTGTATTGAAAAAAATGAATAAAATTGTTATGCCCTGATTGATAGAATTTATGCAAAGAAATAAAATTAATTTGTGTGGTGAAAATATAATTTTTTTCCATTTTTAAATTCTCTTATATATTGTTACTTAACTTCAATTCCTCTAAATCCGGTTCGCTTGTAATGGATGTATGGTGCTAAATCAAATTATGCAATCGGCAGGCCTCGGTAGAAAACAATGACGATGTTTATTAAACTCGAAAACACTAATACAAATACGACAAATATACAACCGAGACGAAAACAGACAACACACTAAAAAAAAAAACAGTAACCCACAAGTAGTAATTTATAACAATAATAAGCACAGCACACAAATCGGCCAGACAGAATTTAGCAGAAGGAGGGAATTCACGTAGCTGAATTCTACGGCATCTCCAAAAGTCTGCAATTCTCCACTGTCTTCTCGCTTTAGCTGTATCCATCTGCCGACCCACTACTACACGACACGATAATCCTTCTACAATAACGACTCCGAAGCCAACTGACTGCAGCTCGAGCCTGCCGGCCTTTTATAGTTCACGGGAGGCGGGCAGAGAGAGTTCTGGACAAATCAGGCGATTTCTATTGGCTGAATAGCTAAAATTCTCGAAGTTACCAGCAGTATCTATTTTGTTACCAAAGTCCCCAAATTCTTTGCCACAAACTCTGAGATCACTGATGCGGCACCCGATCAGCACCAAAGAGAGCTAATCATAAAACAGTCTTTCCAGTGATTGGACTAACCATGCTAGGAAGCAACATTACAGGTTTGTAACAATATTTGCTGCAATTTAGATAATTTATATACCTCACCTCATTTAATAAAATTCAGTAATTAGATTGGTTTAATAGTTAAATAATTGGTTTTCTTATTATATGATAATAATTCTAACCTAACCAGCATGCAAATCTTCTGTTTCAATGTAAAAAAAAATATTTTCTGGCTCAAAGTTTAAAAATATAAAATATTATAAGTTAAATGAAAGTTTATAATAAAGGAGGATGCATCTCTAGTTTTCTAGCTAAATCCGCGCAATTATTATCGAGATTTTGATAATTATTGTATACCATCATTTGTTTTCTTTAAAAGTATTTAATGCAGTAGAATTAATACTTAATTTTTTTTTCTTTTTATAAAATTGTTTCTGCTAAAATTAAAGCAACAATTTCTCCAGGATATTAAATCAAAATGTAATTTTTTTCATAAAACTTTTAATTTTCAGAAACAGCCTTTTAGTGTATTTTTACCTGTAGTATGAAATATATTATTAAATAATGAACAAAATAACATATTTCATATTTTGCGAACGCTTAGCATACTGAAATCTTTCAAAGGGAAGGAACCCTTTTAGGGGTATTTTCAATAGCAGAAAGAACAAAGAGTTGACATATTTTCAAATCATTTATCATATAATCGTTCTGTTAATCGTTCTTCAATTAATTAAGATCACAAATTCATACTTAAAAATCTTATAGACTGCAATTTTTTCTTAAATAGTAGTATTATTATATAAATGGTAGTATTATTAGAGCAATTATTTTACTTGTTCTATCACACAACGAATTTTAAAGTGCCTTCCTCTAACTAGTACAAAAAGGTTGCTTATTAGTCTCGCATGGGTACTCAAATACTTCTTAATTAGTTTCGCAAGCATATTTTTACTACCCCTTAGTAACAGCACTTGGTAACTTGGTTGGATTCTATGTTTCACATATATACTTAGGTAGTTCTGTATTATTTTCACTTGGATACTTTTTAAACCCCTCATCAGTTTGTCATATATTTTGATTACTTTTTCCATTTCCATTTTTTTTTTTTTTTTTTTTGCTAAAAGAGGACACAAGGCAATATAATTGAAATATTCTGAAATCGATAAATAAAAATATTCTTAACAAATCCATTCAAGAATAAAAATTAAAGAAAAGATTATAAAGTAGATTTTTTTAAAATCTTTTGTAGCTTAAATACAGATAACAACTTAATTTTTATAACAGTAGTTCTCAGACTATTGAATGATAATTCACTAAATAATATTTATCGCATAAAAGAACTTATTTATCTATTGCCGAAAAATATAAAATTATTTAAATATTTCTACAATAATATTAAAATTTAAATCTTCCATACTAATAATTATATAATACTTTTCATTTTTGTTAAATCTTACAATCTTTAAGAGTTTATTAAAGTTACCTTAAATCTTATTACTTTAGAAAAGTTACCTCAAGCCCTACTTAAGAAGATATTAATTGTATTGAAATATTTCTATTTATTTTTATTAAAAGACACGAATTTTTATTTTCGGGCTCGATACGTACTATTTCAATAAAATATATATTTTAATAATGCATCATGTATTATGAGTTTGTTTGTTACATTGAAAGTAAAGTGCCTCATTCGTTAAACTACAAATAAATAAAATGAATGGAGAGAATTTATTTTTAATTCAATCTATTTCATATATAACTGTCTATATTACATCAAATTATCTTTGCTTACATAAATTTAAATTATGTTTCAGGCCAGGATTTCATTTATTCTTCAGAAAGTCGTAATTCTAAGGAAAGTGATCCTAAAAATTGAAGTTTATCCAAATATAAACCCTAAACATTTTAATATATTGAACTATTGAAATGAATAAATTTATTACAACATTTCATTTATATATTTTATATTTAATACCCGAAGAGGTGAATGATACAAAGAATGTTCACAATCTTACAGAAGAACACAAAACTCAGAAATGTAAACTTCTCTAGACAAATTAATTCCAAAAGAAAACGTCATTTCCTTCTAATAAGATAATAAATAAATCTAATAAGATAATAAATGTATTTTAATTTCCAATATAAATCAAATAAAATATTGCCGAAATTGGTAGAAAGTTTATGCTAGAAGCTTTACATCATTATATGTATACAAAGAGAATTAAAATCCCATTATGCTTCTCCAGAGTATTAATGTTTTTTTGATCGAGATAATGCCTCAAGCGAGATTATCATGCAATCATTGAAAAACCTAAATTCTTGTAATTCCATTATTCGAATTGGAATTTGAAGCTGTAGTAATCTTTATTTGATGAAAAAAAGTTTTTATAAATCAGCTAAATTTCTTCATTTCATATATCAAATGAACGGATAAAAGTTTAAAACATCATTATATTTGAAGAAAAGAAGGCCACACAGAATACATCCAAATAAAACTGGTTACAATATTCCAAGGAAATATATTAACAATGTCATTAAACAAATGTCTTCTCTTCCGGAACTTGGATCAAATAAACGAGCGCAGCAAAAGATATAAATTTGACATAGAAAAGCAATTTAGGATGAAAAGTTTTACAATTTTTAACGTTTATAATGGATTTAGGAACTAATAAGACTATATTTCTCTAACAAATATCTTCCATTATTTCGAAGAATTTTATGCATTTCATGTACACCAGAGTTAAACATAAATATAATAAAAAAGAAAAAAAAAGTTTTAAAAATGCAGATAAATGGCGATTGAAAGGATGAGACTTTTCAATAAAGATGTGAGTTGTAAAGTGTTAGAAAGAATCGCTCTAAATTTCTTTGACATTTTTATGATAGGCAAAGGAAATATATAAGATGCATAAAATTCTATTCTGATAAAAGAATAAGATATTTCACAAACAGCCGTACAAATCACACACACACACACACACACACATATGCTTCTCTTTATCGTAATTTAAAAATAATTTTGATCGAGTAATTCCCATATTTCCTTTTAAGGAAATTCGTCCATTTAACCCTTTAAAGTGTTCAATATTAAGAAAAAATCACATTAAGAAGTTTAGTTTAGTTATATTAAAGTCCCCGTTTTAAAGCAACATTAGAGCTATTTTGAGATGGACCTCGTAATTTTGAACCACGGTCAGATGATGAGGACGACACCTAAGCTAGAAGCCGCTACTCCAAACTTCCTCACTACAACAGCGGGATGACGTTCGGACTTAAAGGATTTACAGTAAATCTGATACACTTACACGACTGGTCTTCAATGGAATGAGGTCTCAAACCTGAGACCCTCAGGTTCCGTAATCACATTAAGAAAAACGCCAAGTTGAAGCTGTATCAAATTGCAATAAAATATTTCATACCTGAAGAAATCTTTTTGCTTTTAGCTTTTTAGCAAAAAGATAGAAAATGTATTACCCAACTTCACTTGAGGGATTTGTGTATTCCCCTAAATCTTCTGTATCTCGTGTCGCCATTGTTGCATTGTTTAAAGCAAGAAATTAGTTTTCTTAGTACATTTTTTTTCAAGCGCCTGGAAATTTAGCATAAATATAATGACAATAAAAATATTTTTCCATAATTCGCAAATCTGAATCTGTTCAGTAATTTATGATGATTGTCATCCCCTTTGAAAACTTCAGAGTAAAGATGGCCATCTTTATTCTATCAGTAAAATATTTCTATCTTACAGAATTTTTAGAATTGGAGAAACAGAAATACTCATAAATATATGAGTTTGTAATAATTTACATCTTACAAAGAAATCAGATTCAAATGCCAGTTAGGGTGCATAAAGTTAAATAAAAAAATCATTGAAAAAAAGCGATTCCCAGTTGAAATGTATCCTCTCAAAGAAGATAATATGGTATTTTCCTCGAAGGTATCCAGAAATCCATATGTATTACACAGAATAAAGTATACATTCGAAAATGCTGAAAAAATTTCCAAAATCAGCAGGAAAGGTTAATTGAAAGGGATAATCTAACATTCCGAGAAAAAACATTGCATTTTATTCACAAAGACAAGAATGAAGAGCTAGTATCGTAATTTTGTTTAAACTGTGAAGTTGCAAAAAGATGAAATATCTTTGTCTAAAGATTTTCGTTCAAAATAAATAATTTTTTTTTACAAGTATGTCAACTTTTTTCAAGAACTGATGCTTCCAAGTGCAGTAAACTCTATAGTAGGAAGACAGTCCTACAGATAGCCTATGATGGATGTTGAATGGATGCCGGATCAATGACACGGCCTTGGTGGAAAGTTTTCAAATGTATTGACAAAACAGAAAATTGGAGAACCAATATTTTTGAAAAAGTCCTTTAGGACGCGAACTATGACGAACTTTCTAGAACTTTCTTTGTCTTGTCACGGAAGCTAGAAAAAAATCGAGATACAAGTTGGAGTCATTCATTTGAGTTCATTTCAACAGTGAATCGAATATTGATTCAACTTTGAATTGTATACTGATTAGCCAGTCTCTATTGAATTGTTTGTGTACTGAGTTTGGTAGTCGAGTACTGAAGCTGTATTAAGTCATGAGCTGAACAACTTTGTTGTATTGAGTTTAACATTATGTTAATAATAAGTTGGCAGCCCACTTCAACTCAAATGAGTATATAGTGGAGAATGGCACAATGGAAAGGCATCAATAGTCGTATGTAGACTCTCTTCCACGGTATTCTCTCCGAGCGATTTGAACTGTTATGGTTATTTATTACAGATTTGTACTTTTGTTTAACTGCTTGCTATAAGTGCCATTCTTTTGTATGCTTCATCTGTACTTTTTTATCTACATATTGAATAAGGCATCGTCAGTTGTCATTTTTTATTGTTTCATCGTAAACCTAATACACCCATTAATTTTTCAATTTTTTTAATTAATTACGAAAATTAATCGGCATCAAATTAACCTCCCAATAAAATGTTACTGAATTTTAATGATAATTTATTATATATTTCTTTAAACCAATTTACTCAACTAAAAAACGTATCTTATTTCATAGAATGTGTATCGAAATAAATGTGTAAAGAACACAAAACTAATATTTTTATAAACTTTTAAACATGAATGAAGAAAGAAGTGAATTGCAACATAAGAAAACTTTTACATGATAGCAAAGATTACGTGCTAAAATGTCAGGACTGATATACTTTAAGAATGTTTAATCGATTTTTACTCTTTATTTGCAGTTACTATTAGCAAATAAATGAAATAGAAATCTAAAGAAATATCCACCATTTTTTAACTGTTCAATAAGGAAACTGAAAATAGAATGATGGATTTTATTGCACTTATTTTTTATGTATTCAACTGCTTAATTATGAATACTGTTTCATATTTTTTTAATGAAGAGAGGAATATTTTTCGAATATCATTAAAATGAATCCTTTAAAGTAATAAAGTATTATATTCTTTGCTGTTTCGTTTCTGTAAAAATGTAATGTCAATCCGCCAGTTTGAAAAATTTGTTAAATAATGAAGAAAAGCTTGATTTTATAAAATAGATTTTCAAAACTATCTAGTTTCAAAGAAAAATCTAAACATACTTTTTTTATAGTGGTATATAATTTTTCAAAAAAAAATTATGTAAAGTTGGAAACTTTTTATTCATTTTTTTGTTGTTGTTGAACTAGGCCAATAGCTTTTGGAAAGTTATGTTTTTCTCTTTATTGGGACTCACACTTCACACTGCTTTGGGCAATTGTAAAAATATATTTTTAATCTTCAAAAGCAATAAATTTTATGCATGGCTCCCATAAGCTTTAGAAAATTTATTCATTTAAAGATAATTTAATAAATATAAGAAAGAATATTGATGAACCAATTATAATAAAAAGTGTCTTCTAATAACTGTGATGAATAATCTCAAATAGCAAAATGAGAATGATTAGGAAAAGAATGAATACCAGTAGTGAATATCTAATATTCGCAACATAAGTTTCGGCTATAATATTCAAAAAACAAATACCAATAGTGAATATCTCATAAATTTTGTCTAAAATAGCCCAAAATGCATATGATTATCTGAAAATCAATACTGTAAAATTATTGCATTCATCTATTTTTGCGAATCGATGTCATTAGTCTACGTAGCGTTTATACAGTCTATTCATTAAAAATGAATTTTAGGATATACAAAAATAATTGCAACAGAAACATCTTAATGATAAGAAAATAAAAACGATTAAAGCATTTTAATAAAAACTGCTTTAAAAATGTGCATTTACTGTATAGTAAAAAATTAAATTTGTAATATTTTATTAATAGTTTATTAAAGCATCAATATAATTACGTTTGAAATTTTGTCAATGTTCATGATATTTCATAAGATAATAATATTTACATACATCCCATGTTAAAAAAATAATTAATTAAAACAAATCTTATGAAATATCGGGATCTATTTTCTATCAAATTCTGTACCAGATGGCATAATTTATCGATTTCAAAATTTTACCTTAACTTGTTGATTACCGCATGCTCACCTGTGGTTCACTTCTGCCAATTAATCAGCCATGCTTAGTTACACCAAATTTCTAATTGCATGGATCCATCTCTACTGCAAAGAAGCTACAGCAAGCAGTAGATATCTGATTAAACGGAAAATTCTAATCATAGGTAAACCTTGGCAGAAAACGTGTTAAAAAGCATAAAATAAGCCGTTAAATTAGGTAATGCAAAAGATTTAGATTTTAATGAATCCTCTTTAAGCCTAATTTCATTATCATGGATATAAACACTAAGCCCCTTTGGGCTAAAGTGTGAGGAAAACATTAAAACATTTTCATAAACAGTTTCAGACAATAATGTTATTACAAATATAATAAGCAAAAATCATAAATATAAAAAATGGTTAAATCAATTTGATATTCTTAAATTAATACAAATAAAATAGCATTTTTCTTTTGTGTTTTAGTTCTATATATAAAATAATCAATTTATATTATTCAACAAATTTTGCTTCTAATATTCAACTGCATTTATAAACGACATGTTGTAGATTCAGTTATGTAATTGCATTAGATGATAAAAGCCTGAGATCTTATTGAAAGATTGAACTCAAGATAAAAAATTCTCATAAATCTAAATTAACTATCATTTTATTTTCAACCATTATTTTACTGATGGCATTAATGATATGTCAAAAATAAATCTTTGTGTCCTTATTCGTAATATAAAGAAAAGAATAAACCCACTCACGAATGATTTTCTTATTTTATTCTTGAATTCTTAAAATAAGAAATGCCTCTTTACGATAATATGTATAACAGCTCAGTTAAATTAAAGGCATCTTAAATATAGCGCATGAAATGAATGGCAGTATAGATAAGCTGATTTGGAGTTCCATGTTTTTTTTCAAACATTCTTACTGATAATATGAGAGATAGAGCTCTCATATTATCAGTCAACCATCATATCTCCGTGTAACTGATGGAGTAAAATGTGCGGTGTGCAGAAACTAAAAAGATGCAGATAGGGAAATGCCTAAATGTCTTTTGATAACTCTGCATTTTATTATATCGCAATTTCGGGAAAGAATTTGATTCATAAGAGAAATGCCAAAGATATTTCTCATTCAAAACGACTTTACGAAGAGCACTGCATTTTGCAATATAGAGAAATAAATATGTTTGCTGGAATCAGGGTAGTTTTTAAATACCAACGGATAAAATATAATAATGTTTGAATCATGTATTGGAAAATAAGGAAATAAACATATTTTCTGATATTATGAATTAGCTCTGAAATATATTTTATTTTAAATAAAAAATATAATTTTCTCTATTACTTTAATATTGATTTTAGAGCTGACCGCCTTAGGCGACCAGTTAGTTCGTTGAGTATATTTGTTATGCTGACTCCCATCACATCTTACTTGCATGATTTGATGTTCACATTCTCTCAACAAAGTATTTTAATCATGAATTTTCGGCAGTTATTAAAAAAAACTTTCTTAATAGCCTTACACCTGTTCTGTTTATTATATGTAAGAACTTGTCAAAGACGTCTTGTTCCATGATAATACCAGAAAATGTAATTGTCTCATTAAACAATCTTTTAATTGCATACAGTTTTGGAGGTGATGAAATTTCATTTTTTAATTCCTCTTTTAAATTTTACCGTCAATCAGCAGAATCTTCATTCCTTAGCTTTTTTTTTCTTTGCTTGAAATCCTGAAAATGAATTGCAAATTCATTACAATGTTCTAATGCTCAAGATATATAAAAAATTTATTTTTCGTTTGAACAAAATACAAGATAGCTCGTGAACAAAATTGTTATATGTGAGGGTCAAATAAGTTTTGAAAAGTCATGACCAGGACTGCATGGCCGTCAAATTTGATGTAAAAAAAAGGTTGAATTCAGATAGAAAATTTTTTAATTGTTTACAGCAATGAAAATCACATTATTGATATTTGATGAAAGATAAAATCACCTATTTCATAGAAAGAAATAATAATAAATTTTCAAATAATAAATTTTCAATATTCTGAAAAATTATTTCAAATATGGCAGTTTTTCTGACTGAATATGATTCGCAGCAAAAAGTGCCTACCACCGATTTAAAGTTATTCATTTTTGGAATTGGATTCATATTTATTATGGTTATTTTTTGTATTATCTGTATTAGGTATAGCAATGAAGATAATTTCAGCTATGCAGATGTAAAATAATACATTTAATTCTGATAATTAATACATCTTATCTTATTATACATCTTATCTTATTCTAAAATTTTTGTAAACTAAGCGTAATTGTTTTTATGATATAAATTATGAGATAATAATTTGAAACTTGATAAAAGAATAACCCCTTTTAAAAAATATTTTCCTTGATTATAGATTTTTTAAAGTATTAATTTATTATTGAATTAACTATTTTTATAAAAAATTTTCAGAAACAAATCCATGTAACCTAATAATAAATATGAGTCCCAAATATGGTTGGAAAGAAACTGCGTCCTTTATAAGGAGAGTCAATCAAGAAAAAAAAAGTAAATTTGCAATGCGCGTATTTTTCGCTTTACTTTAGAAATTTAATTTAAACATAAACCGCTGCATTCCTTGCAAGACGATTATAAATATAATGCACACAATATAAAGAACAAATTACTTTTATTCTCAACCATTCTTTTATTAGATGATAAACCCCTCAACTCTCACAGAACCAAAAAGAAAAGGGTAGATAAGATTCGCCTCGTTTTCTTTCTTGTCTGCATTTACAATCAAGTGCCGTAAATTTCTGGTTTCAAACAGAAGCATTTTCTGATCTTTCTATGTGTTTTATTTCTAGTATTTTGAATTATGAAGTCACAGACTTTCTAAAAGCGACGATTCACAAATAAAACCTCAGTTTTCTTTATTTTCTGTTATATTTTGGAAGTGTAAATTTGAATTCCAAGAATGGTTTTGTTGGATATTTTATTGGAGACTCTATAATATATTTCACTTTGAGATGACACAATTTTATTATAGCTATTTCTTTCCACGATATAATAAAAGTCATCCAAATTCTGTAAATCGAATAATAGTTTTAGATATGAAGATAGGATTTAGTTATGAAGATAGATTTTAGATGTGAGGATAGATATTAGATACGTTGCTGTCTTGTAAGCATTGTTTAGCTGGCATTGTTTTTATTAGAGAAACAATGACAAAATTCGTAAATTTTTCATCCCAATTATTTATTTTCTAGCGCCAATTTGATCTAGTTCATCATAATTTTATTCGACGAAAGTTTTTAATACAATATTCAATAAAAGTTTTTATCAAGCTGTTTAAATCTTTAAAAAAAACCTACGTATAAATTACTTGAGTATATGCATTTGAGTATTAGACGCATTTTCTTGAATTTAGCTTTTTAAGAATGAATATCAGATTATCATATTTTTAAGAATGAATATTTTTATAATTGGATCATTCTTTAAAAAAATTGCTTTTTCCCTACATAAATATCGTATTAAAAGTAAAA
Organism: Argiope aurantia; assembly: GCA_026543865.1. Taxonomy (NCBI): domain Eukaryota; kingdom Metazoa; phylum Arthropoda; class Arachnida; order Araneae; family Araneidae; genus Argiope; species Argiope aurantia. Next base: position 136,269 of record JAPMOR010109366.1, read on the forward strand.
ATATTACAGGAAACAATTTATCAACTGTTGTTATTATCAGCAAATCAATTTATTTTGGGTAATCTTTTAAAATATCAATATCGTGTGTTAGGGAATGCTTAAATTCCTAGAATTCATTATTTGTACATTATTCAAATTTTAGAACAATACTATGATCTAAGAAATTAAAATAACAAGAATACACTATTCCTTGAAAATTAGCATTATAAGCACAATTAACAGTCATGAAAGCATTCGGGACAACCACTACACTAATTTTCCAATTGTCTGGATTGCTCTAGCTTTTCACGTCTCCTCTCAGATGAATACTACTAATGGTAATTTCAAATTTATTCCGGAACTCGTGAATCACTTGCAGACAATTCCCTTGAGTACAATGTGAGAGAGAAGTGTTACATCATTCCGTATTTTACATTTAGCCCCAAATGTGAGGTATGAATTGTAAATTTCTTCACCTAACTACTAAATTTAGTGGTTAAAATAGTCATAAAATAAGATTACACTAATTGGACAATATAACTAGATCGATTAATTTCCTTTACTCATGTGTTATATGCTAATCAGAAATACATTTCCATCCTCTAAAATATACCTATGCAATGAATGGTAAACGAATTTAATAGTATGGCATCATTTGGATTAATATTGAATAAACCATTAATATCATTCTAAGCAGGATAAAAAATCAATTTATATGATCTGAAAATTATTCTTAATAACTCCTTTGATGCTAAAAGTCATAAGACTGGTGTTTTGTTTTCTTCCTTATATAGATGCTATTCAATATACAATAGGCCTCGATATTTTTATTTATTATTGAAAAATTAATACTGGATCAGGCTTCCAATCTTCTATTTTCAACATTTCATCAATGAAAGAAATTTTTTATTTATAAAAGTTAAAATTAAAACAAGAAATATAATTGTTATCTAAATTGTATATAATAATGTTGTTATTCATGGCACTATACTAGCTTGCTGACAGATCTATTAGCGATTTAAGCCGAGTGAGCTTCTCTTGCCTTTTCAGTAGCAGCAACTAGGGCCAAGAATACAACTTAGCTACTTCATGCGTCACATTTGCTTGCATAATCCCTTTTTATAGGAGGAGACATTCACACACCTCACAAGTAGAACACAGAAGGAGAACAATCATGATCGAACCAGGACGTCCAGATCATGGGGAAGACGCGTTACCCCTATGGCAGGACGCCGACGAATATGACAGTAAAAAAATTAAATATATTCTCATACAAGTGCATAACAATTCTCATAATAGTGCATAACAATTCAGAAAACTCGAATTAAAATATTAATTAAAAATACTTCAACTTTCACTTCACAATATTATTGATAGGCAGAGTACACCAACTAAAAAAATCTGTATGCTTGTTGAAATTTTATACACTGCATAAATTAATAAATATATAAATAAAACCAAAAATAGAATGAGATTTATCTATTTCGGAAATGAGAGGAATATGCTCAATAAATATAACAGTAACACTATTTTTTTTAAAATATAACAGTAAAATTTATTTTTTTTGTAATCTAATTAATTTTATATCAAATTTGAAGAAATTGGCATATATATGTAAGAAAAGAAATTTTAAGTCATGTTGGTAAATATATATCCTTGAAAAAGAAATAAGCATTTTCCAATTTGTTCTTTAGACTCAAATGGCAAATTAAATTTATATATTTATTCTACGATAAATATCCTTTTTCACATTAATGTTATTTGTAAATTGAAAATTCTCTTTTAAATCATTTATTCCAATACTTCCTTTGACTCCATCAAAACCTGAATTAAGTTGATCCAAATATTTATTTGATTAAAAATGTTTAAATTTTATTGATTAATTTTTTTAGCCATTATTTGCTAATCAATCGTAATCCATTCCTTATTCAAATATTTGATTGCACTGTATTGTACTACTACATTGATTTACGCTAATCTCACAGACGCAAAATAACATCAAACAGAATATGCAGTTAATCTATATCTTAATACATACAACATACATTCGATTGCAAATACAATGGAGCTAAATCAAATGTACTTTATTTAACTTAATTAAAACCATTCAATTTAAGACGCTAAAGTTGACTGAGAAAATATTTGAATAATACATATCAGAATTTGTCTTTCTCTGGCATATTTGTAAAAAAAAATTTCTGCGAAATGCTGGAAAACTAACTCGATAAATATTTTATTAAAATTTTAAATAGAATCTCTAAAAAAATTTTGCAGCTGAGAAAATACATTTTATTAATTTAGAAAACAACTGATCTAGTATTCCGATTTGAAAAAAGGGTTTTAACAAATATCCATTATCATAAAGATTTTTCATTGATAAAATTTTTTACGTGAAGATAGACGCACGTATGCATAGAAATAAAATTTAATTATTTAAGAAAATGAAAATTATTTATTTTTTAATGTTTCGAAATTGTTCATATTATTCAGCAACATATTTTAATATAAATTCGCCATGTAGCTATAAACATGAAAGTTTCAAGGAAAATTCAAAATCATTCATTAAATCGCAGTTTAAAGATAATACATAGATTTATGTTAATAAAAAATATATTAAAAGAAAAAAAAAGAAAATGATATGCCAAAAATTTGTTCTAAATAATCTATTTCTGTATTTAAAAATTGGAATCTTCCCCTCATCCACAGCGTCATCAGTTGAGATTACTGTTTTACAACTTTTTACAGAGCCCTCAGAATATTTAATTAAAAAAAATGCATTCATGTTCATATCATCTTAATGTTTCGTGTCTGCATTTTTCAATATTTTTAGAACCGTAAATATTTGAAAAATAAAATTTTTGCGCACATTTATATTTATTCTAAGTAATCACTTTTCATAAAACAAACTGGTAATTTTTTTCTTCCTTAAGCAATTTTAATACACCTTTATTTTAGGTGTCCAGTTAAATCTCCTACTGTCTATTACATAAATCTTTCCTGATGCGTGCAGTAAAA
>JAPMOR010109366.1:139662-226758 GCA_026543865.1 Argiope aurantia
AAACCATATTTTAGTCAGGAAATTAAAATCAACTCAATTTTTGGCTCAAATCATAAAAATTATAGTTACAAATTTAGCAAACTTGAAGTCAGGAAGTCAGTTATCTTAAAACATTTCATATTACGAAAACAAAACTAACAGCTTTGTTTAGTCTTCTTAGTAGAATCTAAGACATGCAACAAATTTTTATTTCAAAATGATTCCTATCTTTTGAACAAAGATGGTTCCTTATTAATTTCGCATGGATACTTAAACAGTTTCATATGCATACTTAGAGATTTTATTTTTTACTTTTGCATAGTTATTAATTAAACTCCTCAGAAACTTTGAACAAAGTGCTCTTTCATTTTCTAATAAAATTGTGATGAATTTAAACATGATATAAAAGAGTTAAATTATTTTAAAGACGATGATTTTTTTTACATATTTATAAATATCAATATGTGCAAAATTACAAACCAAGGAAGGATTGTAAAAAAATAATAAATAAATGCATCAAAATATAACTTATTATAAATTATGGGCATTAACTATTTTTGACAATCGTTCCCAAATTACCGAAGAATAATAGCATAAACAGAACTTATCTAGTGATAATAAGACAAAAGACCAAATGAAAATATAAAAATGAAGTAAATATGGCAAAAATAAAATTTAAGTCACAAACTGAATTCTACAATAGATAAATAAAATCTTATTTCAATATTTATACCATTTTTAGCTTTAAAATGTCATTTGTTATAATACAATAAACATTCAAAGTATATTGTTAAAATCGTTTTTTTTTTTTTTGCGCAATTAAAACACGAAAGTGTTATTTGTATGTATTTGTGTTGCATCCCTTTTCCCTCGTGAATAAAAGAATAAAGCAACCTGAAATATGATATATTTCTTTTTAGCTTTTAAAGAATATTTTTTTAGAAATACGAATTCCTGAAAAATTCTTGGGAATCCATTTGAAAAATAAACCTTTTTGCTGATTTCAAAACTTATGAAAAATGTTAGTAGCAAAATCTAAAGACGTCATCATAAAAGGAGAAAAGTGTTCCACCTTAAGGCAAACTGATATGAATAAAAATGAAATTCTCCATTTGTTTTTAAATTAATTCAAAACAGAAGGTAAACATTTCGTAACTGTGCAAGCATTACAAAATTTGTTTTCATACCGAAACGAAATCCGTAATTTCTGCCTCTTACCTAAATCTTTTTCAAATCACAAGATTCCCTTTAAAAAATTATAGTAAGGATTTTATTTATAACTTTGAAAAAACAGGGAAAAATAGCGTTGACACCAAAGTTCTGACTCTCTCTAAAGTAACCAACTTAAAAAAAAAAAAAAAAGATAGTTTTGTAGAAATTTTTTTAAAAAAATATTCTATGAAAAGCAACCAAATATACTTCAGAAATATTTCTTCCATTTTAAACAAGTTGTCGCAAATTTTTAGAGATTATGTTTAGTGCTCTGAAATTCATTAAATGTCAAATAAAAATTTTAACTTAATCTATTCTTTATTTTGAAATTCCTAATGGCACGAGAAATCCATCTTTCAATAACTATGTTAAATTATTTGAAGTTAAATCATAAAAATTAAATATTTATAATTGTAAATAAGTTCATTTATGAGCAGTTTCCGAGCAGAAACTTAAAAATTGTACGAAGATAAAGTAATATTTATCAGCTTCAATCAAAGGTCAGTAAATGGAATACGGATGTAAAGTGGTTTAGCAAGCTTATCACCTCCCACTCCTGAAAAAATATTTTTCCTTGCGATGTAGACTTATTTAATAACTAGCCGCCTTTGGCGACCAGCCGGTTCGCCAGTATCACCGCTCGCTACAATTTTCAATTAAATATTTTAAGTAAATGGTCTCTTAAAGCATTCTCAAACAAAACATTTTTAATCTTCAAATTTTGATAGTCATACCAAACTTATATTGTTTAGATCGTTTCGTTCAATTTACTATATATATTTTGCTAATTTGTTGCCATTTCCGGTAAAACAACTTTAATTAAAAAAGTAAATGACGAAATTGCAATTAATATTAAGATATTTTTTAATAAAACCAAGCGTTTTATTTTATTAATCATCTTTATTGTTATTTATTAATTATTATTATTATTGAATATGAGTATTGCAAACAGAATCGCTCGGTATTTAAGTCTTATGTTAACTACAAAATATTTTTCATAGTTTATGTAATATCTCAAACAATAATTCAACAAAAATTTCTGAGATTCAGTATAAAATTCAGTTTTTAGTTTTGCTTTCAAAAGGATTGAAATGAAATCAATAATAATATTTTGTTCCTGCTTATAAATATATTTCAAAAATTATGAAGTCTAAATTTAATGCAGTAAGGTATCATATTCTGAGAAATATTCTGGACACACCAAATTTTAAATAAATGAATGAATGTTTCTATTTTCCACGATCAACTAAGACTTATTTATGAAGTTTTAAATGTTAAAAATTTAGAAAAACTCACCATTTTCATAATCTTAGGCCAATTAATCTTGAGAAACCTGCACGCTTATTGGCGTATTTTCTTTGAAACGATCGATGAAAAATCTAAAATTATCCTTTTTTTATTGAATAGTGATATTCAAATCTTCATAAATCAGTCAGTTTAAGTGATTTGAAATTAACTCTTAAAAGTCAGTGATTTAGTTGATTGGAAATTAACTCTATGACCACCATAAAATATGTGCTTTCTCTTGTGGTGTATGCATTCTCCTTAATATCCGATCGAATAAAATATCACATACAAAAGTACTACATAGAACAAACACATCAAAAGTAAATATAACATTTCAATAGTTGCCAAAAACAAAAGAGAGAAAAATGCAATTAATAAGCAAACGATATTCAGAAAAGTACAGATATTTAGACTGGAAAATGAAATTATCTGAAATTAAAAACACGCGCAGACGATATTTACAAAAGTAAAAATATTCAAACCTGAAAAGGAAAATATATGAGTTATTCCATCAATAAATGCCATGAGTTTGTTTACATCTTCATTATCTTATGAGTCATTAAATATCAAAATGGATCCGGGACTGAATAAACACTATGTATAGAGAGTGTAAAAAGATCATAAAATAATTTTTCTTGAATTTATTTTTTAGAAAAAAATAATATTTCATATTTGTTTCATTTCTTACAGACACTTGCCAAAAATTATAATTTTGCAGATTTCATTTCCAAAAAGATTTAATTTATTTTCAGTTAGAGCTTTAATCAATGTGATGGCAACACTTTGAAAAAAGCTATTTTTTTCTCATGAATGCGAAACGTGCTTAATCCTCATTTTTATTTTTGACGAAAAAAATTATTGAAAAACATAGTTAAAATATTTATTTAAAAATTCATTAAAAATAGAAATTTAATTTTAAGATTAAAACAGTAGTATCATTTAAAAGATAAATTTTTTATCTTTAACTTCATGTAAAAATCTTTTTTGTGCGGTAATATTTTCGGCAGTTATAGCAGAAACACGTCAAAATTTCGCTTAATTTTTAAATAAATAAAATTCTAGTTAAAAATTCGGAAAAATAACCCCCAGGTGCACATTCCCGGCCTCCAAGGTATACACGTGCCAAATTTGGTAGCTGTAGGTTGAATGGTCTGGTCTGTAGAGCGCCAACACACACACACACACACATTGAGCTTTATTATAAGTATAGATATAGATTTAAAAACGAATTTCTTTTTATGTTTCAAATATGAATTAGATAAAAAAAAAAAGGAATGGGCCCGGTTTTGGCGATTATATTTGATAATAGCGCCAAGAAATTTTTTTTCATTCCTAATTTTTTCCTATATTTCATGTATTACAATATTAATTTTTCTTTGGAATACAGCGATAAACTATTTTTGAATTTTACATTTTGATGTTAATCTGTCTTCGCCAAATAATACTAAAGAAAATATACTTCTGCACTTTTCAAAAATAACTTGTTGCTCTATAGTTGGATAAAACTAGAACTGCTTCCGATTCTCGTAACAAATATTACCACACTTATAAATAATGACAAATAATGAATATTAAAACTTATAAAATGGAAATTTAGTTCCCTAATGCATAACTGCATTTAAATGCTAATAATTATCAAGGTAAAGCTAATAAATACACGATCTATTTAAAAGTTTGAACAACATACACAAGTTTAACCTTATGGTATCTTGCTTCTATCAAATATATCATAAATATTTACTTAAGTACATTCAATGAAATAAAAGGCTGAAAAAAAGATTCTCTTTAGAAAAAGAATTATATTGTTTTAAATATAATTTTAATTTCAATTATTAAGGCTGATTAGTTCATTTTAAAAATAAATTCGACTCATTTCGAATTAACAAAATATAACAAGTTTAATGTATTGTTTATTTGTTCAAATAAAGTATTTATTTGGTATATAAGTTCTAAGGCATTTAAAATTTCTTCTATTTATTATTAATATAGTTTTTCTGTTTTTTGTTATTCTTCTTTTATCGACTTTCTCAACTTTTATTCGTTTTTATAACAACTCTTTATTCAATAATTGAATTATTTATACTCTTTTTGTAAATAGTTCTATTTCCATATACAAATCAAAAAATTAATTAAAATTTTTTATTCAGATTTATCTGTAACCATGTTTTCCTTCCTTTTTCATTTTTACTGATATTTGCTTAGTTATATACAAGGGACAACTTTCTAAATAGTTTTTATTAAATATTTTCAAAATTATTAAAAAGTTTAAAAAAATGCCAGAATGAAACTTAACAACTATTTTTACTTAGTATCAGACATTTTTTTTTATCCTGATATTGATTCTTTGTGCCAATAGTTATTCTATATTTTCATATGACTAATTTAATATATTTGACTAAAAAAAATTAATATAAAGCTTCGTAGAAAAATCGATGGAATAGTCTTTAAGCATTATGCAGTTGTAATAAAATGAAGGGAATAACTGCGTAACAATAAAATATGTATTGAGGCTTAGATTTTAATCTGAAACTTGAATTGCAATTTTTAAACCACATTAGATGATGAAAGTTGAAATTTAATACAACCATTACTTAATAATTTAATTCCTAATTCATAACAACAAAAATTTGGTGTTTGGCAATTAATAAAGTATTCGATTAGACTGTATCATCTGCCGCCACTTTTTATTTGTAGAAAAATGTTTCATGCCGGGGTTGGATGATGCTTGGCAATTAATAAAGTATTTGATTTGACTTTATTAACTGCATCATCGTTTGTCAATTTTTATTTGGGGAAAAATGTTTCAAGCTGGGAATGTATGAAATGTAGAATTAACATTCGTTTATCCAGTTATTACAATGTTTATTTAAGAGTAAATATAAGATTCTTCAGCTTTTTATCTACCTTGAAGCGGCATCTTATTTGCATAAAAAATATGATCTTTGAAAAATATTATAATTTCCTTATGTTTTAAAATGTGTTGATAAAAATAAATATAAAATGATTATTAATGAAAAATATTTTTAATAAAGTTGAAATATACTATCAGTTTGAAATATCTTGATAGAAATTAATATATATTCTTAACTATTTTTAATTGCAAATAGTGAAGAATCTCAAATAAATATAAACAATGTAAATAATCTCGAGCCAAGACTTTTTTCTGAAACTTCTAACTAGAATTCCGATCAACAATGCAACGATATCGGTTTCGAAGAAGATGATGATGATTATTAAGTAATATTACTATTACTTAATGTTTCATGAAATACAGAATTCATTAAGTTCGGAAGCGAAATCATCTCATGTAAAAACTCGAAGCTGAAATTATCTCATCTAGTCATTATGTAACTTTATGAACCAAGCTTAATCAGCAAGGGCTCTTAAAATTCCTGTTGAAAATTCAATTTTAGTTACAAAAAAGTAAAATCTGAAGAGTGTAAAGGTTTCTCGAAATTTCGAAAGGTACTGAAACAACGAAGTGTTAATTAACTCTCAGTTAAAAAAATTTAATCTTAATTGATAAAAATAATAAATGGATGAAAAAAAAACTTAAGCTGAAATGATTTTTTTCTGCCGTCTTTAACTTAAACAAATTGAAAAATGACCACATTATTGTGCCATGTGATCCGGATTGAAAATGAAACGCAAATGAGATATTATGATGAGATGAAAGTAATAAATCAAAGAATTAAATAATACATCCAATGATATTACTATTACGGAAAAAAATCCGTTCACAAATCTTTTCAGTTGTCAAAATACCAATCAGGCTCACTAAGTATTATGATAACGACAATTTATTTTACTGGAATATGAATATACAATGTAAAACACAATTGAAGTATTGCAAAACACAGCATATGTAGTAAATAGCAGCACTTTAACATCATATCTCTAATAAATAACCAGAGAGCTGAACATCAACATTCCAAAGACATGCTTTGCTCGTCTATTCATTTTCTCGACTCAATATCTACAAATTACTGAATCTCATCTATGTGTCCACTCTTTTTATAGCTCCTATGGCATAGAATTGGATGTTGTAGAACTAACACATAACCTTGAATCCTAATGGAGGTATCGCCAAATTCGAGAAGCTCCTGTATTCTTGTTTTCTTCATCAAAGTCATCAAATGAACGCCGATACAATTGTTCATTAACTTGGCATCCATTCCGGATTCATCAGATTTATTTGTAAAATTCTAGTCCTTTCCATGAAATTAATTTAGCAGAGATGGTTTATTACAAATTCGAAACAATACTGTGTTTAGTAATACTGCTGTCGGAGCAAATTAAATTTCTAAGTTTGCCAAATGCTAGCAGAGATTTTGTGATTTCTGCATATAAATATCTTGATTCTTAAATTCGCTAATTCTTCGAGGCAGAAGCAATTTGATATAATTCATTTTCAGGCCAAACTCAAAGTCTGAAGAGGAACTCTTTCAATAAAGAATTTCCTAATCTTCATATCGAATAAGACGATACCTATTGTTTCTAGTGTATTATAATTATGATAGATCTTCAAAAGTTAGAATTTTAAACATTCCCAAAATCATTAGGAACTTGCAAAAATTCAACACTTTCCATTATCGATCCAGCGTAAGTTAATTTGAGTTTTAAAAGGAATCTTTCGCCCATATTTCCAAAAATGAGTTTTTAAGAAGGCACCATTAGTTCTTAAACTTCACGAAATTCGAAAGCATTTTTTTTTCTGAGGAAGAGCGTTTCCTTGTTCAATTCTTTGGGATATAATAAATCTTCGAACAAGAAATTATTTTCAGAAATTCATGATGGAAATTCTAAAGAATGAAAACGTAAACATTATTTATAGAAATACATATACCCCTAAAAGCGATGAAATTTTGATCTAGTATTTTAGCAAATGAAATGAATTTTATTTCGTTTATTATTTCGTTCAATATATCTAATTTGGATTTATTTCCGAAGATATGATATATGAAATTTTCCTAATATTTTAAATAAATACACAGCTACCAATGTTAATATTTCCTATTCGCCATTTCATTTCCTCTCATCAGATGATAGATGGAATTTATTGAAATATTTTCAGTGCAAATCAAATTAAATGTTACCGATAATTGAAGAAAGTTTATACTAGAAATCTTACATCATTACATGCATACATAGAAAATTAGAATTCCATTATTTTTTCTTCAAAATATTAATCTTTTTCACCAAGATGCTATTTTAAGAGACAGTATCACGCAATCTTCCAACTGCATAAATTCTTATAAGTTTATTATTCGAAATCAAATGTATTGTTGCCTTTATGATTTTTGATGAGCTTCCAGAGTCTAGCGAATACGTTTTTATAATCCAATTAAATTTCTACATTTCATATATCACGCAGGAAGAATAATAGATTAAGATGACATTATACTTCAAGGGGAAAAAAGGAGCAAAGAATACATGATAACAATTTTATTTCGTTCAAGATAATTTGTTTGCTTATTATTCCTAGAAAATATATAAATAACAACATTTAACAAATGATTTCAGTTTCTGGAAGAAGAACGAAACAATTAACTGAAATGAAGTATAAGAGTGATATTAAAAGACAATTTCAAATGCATGGTGTTATATAATTGCAGTATTTATTTTGATTTTGAAACCAAAAGGACTGTATTTCTGTAGCATTCATTTTTCACTATTTCGAAGCTTTTGAGGTCAAATTTTCATGTGTTTCATCCAAACAGAATTATATAAGATATTATAAAAGATCTGTGTTTTAAATATACGAAAAAAAGATAAATGAAAGAATGGACTATTGAGTTAGAATGCGAGTTCCACCGAATTGTTTTGAATATCCTTTCAAATATTCTTATTGATAATATGAAAGAGAAATAGATGTCTAATTTCAGGCAAATAATGATATAAAATTCTCAGTCTGCAAAAGCTGAGAGGATGAAAGGAGGGAAACTGCCATGAATGTATTGATATCACTTCATTTTATTAATCAGTAATTTTGGGAAAAGTATTCTATTCAGAAGAAAAATGCCACACAAATTTACACTCAAAATGTCTGCTTCAAGTTCTGTCCCCTTTTCGCAGAGGACTGTTCTTAATAAAGCATTTTAAATTAATGAATTTTCTTCTAACCAGGATAATATTAACAATATAATATAATTTTTTACAAGGAAATAAAATGAAATAATTAGAAAATTCTAAAGAATTAATTACATTATTTTAATCATATCATACATTATTTTAATTAATTCAATCATTCTTAAGAATTACTCATTTATTTTAACCATACATTCATCGAAACGTACAAGATATAATGTGAAAATATAATCAGTAGATTATTGTTCTGTTGAGAAAAAATGTATTAATAAATCATAGTCACACAAATTAAAAAATTAAAAAATATAAATTAGTAAACATAATAATTTTAAAATAAAAAGCCAAACTGAAAAAATAAATTTGAAAAATGTTGTAAATGCAACATATTTGTAGCTTTAAATAACGCAGAACATCGTGAGCAAAATCGATTTTAGTTAAAAGGCAGTTTGAACAAAATACGCAGTTTTCTTTCTTCAAACCAAATATTTATTTGGAGAAAGTAGATTTATAAAGATTAATTTGCGCAGATTTATAAAGACAGCCAATAAATCTATAAAGTTTTATTCAGTTTTAAATAATCTCTAAATATGCAGAATTCTTAAAATGAGATGACAAAATAGCAATTATTTTTCGATAAATCAAGATCCCTTATGAACATCTGACATACTATGTAATTCTTCTCAGAATTCTTGGGCAAAGTTGGATAAATTATATAGCATAAGTGCAGTAAAAAACTTTTAAAATATAGTAAATAAATAAACTAAATTTGTGGATACTGTATAATTACGGCTTTCTGATTTCATTTCTCGTGAAATATCTTGTTTCGCATATATTTTGTTTTATTTCTCGTGAAATATCTTGTTTCGCAACTGAAGCTTAAAAGCTAGTAAATATTTTAGTATAAAAACATGTTTTTAAATGCTCAAGTTATTTTAATGTATTGTAAAAGATATTATATAAAAGTTTAATATTATAGTCAATGAAAAGGGTGCACTAAATATTCTTTTTTATAAAAGCAAGTTCATTTAAACAGGGAACTATTCTTATCTTTTTTTAGCACTAAAAGGAATAATTTAAGAATGCGATTTAAGTTTCCTTTAAATAAGTGATAGTATATTTAATGAAAATATAAAATTTTGCAATGAAACAAAAATCAGCAATTTAGATTACAGTTTAATTCAATGAGCATTTATAATGAAATTCATTTTACACAAATGTAAGTTAATCTGATATTTTTTTACGAAATCTACATTCAGAATCAGTAGAACTTTTTATGAATAAAAGAATGATTATTTGGATTATTTCTCTGTGACATTATGTCTGCATGAAAAAGGATGATTAATAATGAATTTAAAATGAAAAACGGAGCAAAATTCTTAACTTCTTAATTTCCCATTTTATCAACAATTTTAATTTTTCAATGTAACTATACATCCTTATTTAATTAGTATTTTAAAATGTATGGGAATGCAGAGTGCTGAAAACCATTGCCTGGAGGAATGTTTAGAATTTATAAATGTATTTAATTTCAAAATTTATAAATTTGAAGGTGATGTTTATAAATGCAGTAAATATTCATTTTAAGTACTAAACTGCAGAAGGTAAAAACATTAAGAATAATATTTCTACTTCTGGTAGCTGAATTAGCATAAAAATGCTTCTTATTTATCTTATTATTATCCTTCAAAGAATATTTTATAAATATTCTTTACATATTGAAATTTGATAGTTTTCTAAAAACGCAATAATAATAATAATACTTCATTATAAGAGCCCCACACATTTCAAACTATTTGCGTTTAATTTATTTTCTAAATAAAAGATGTAAAATAAAGCTCTATTTTCAGAGAAAACATCGTATTTAAAGCAAAAACAAAACAATAAATGTTTAACAATTATTATTGATGATAAATTAACTTCTTCTGGATAATCTTTTAAAATATTAACACGGTGTATTAAAAATACTTACATTTCTGAAATTAATTATTCGCTCATTATTAAATTAAGATTCCAAAATTTTATTTTGTAAGAAATTAATTTAATAACATTACATTATTTCTCAAAAATATTCGATTTAAATATGGTCCATAGTGGCGAAAGTATTCAAGACAACCGCCGCTCTAATTACGTGACTGTCTGCAGTGTACTAGAATTTTACAATTCTGTTTCGTGAGTGTGTCTCACAATAATCTTATATATATTCAAACAATTACTGAATCAGTTTCAGACAATGCCATTGGGAACATTGTGAGAGAAAACTATTAAATTATTCCAGATAATGCAAAGTGTACCATAGGAATCCCAGCTTTAATATAGGAATTTAATTTGGTTTCAATTAATGTTATTAAATTTAATTGTAGAAATAATCGCATAATATGATTTAAATAATTGGAACATTAATTAAAGCAATTCCCTGTTGCCATGTATTATTTTCTAATTTTCGGAACTTTATTTAAATTATTTAATAGAAAGGCAGTATAAATATACAATGAATTTGATTATACAGTATATATTTTAGATTGGTACTGAATAAGGATAAACGAATAATATTGTTTAAACAAACATTTGTTAACAAAAACATGTTCCTATAATAGTAAAATTATTTTTAATAGATGACATAGTACCAAATGTAACAAAAGAGAATGTTTTTATTTTCTCATGAAGATGCATTGTGACATTGAACACGTCTCCTTATTTTTAATTATGTTACGAGAATTATACTAGATCAAATTCCCAATTTTCTAATTGCAATATCTGGGTCAATGCAAATTTAAAACAATATATTCAAAAGCTATTTACATTCTGAATATATTCTCATTCATATGCATTAAGAATCGGAAAGCTGTGAAATAAATATTAACACTTCCAAATAATCATGACCATAATAACATCGAAATTTCATAGCCACTTCAAAATTTTACGGACAGAAATAAGTTCACCGATTGAAGAAAGAAGAATGCTAAATTTTCAGGCAATTCAAAAATTAAACTAAAAACTATGTGCATAAATGAAACTAAATTGGAATGTAATAAGTTCAGCCATTTAATTTAATTTAATTAATTAAGGCATGAATATGTTTTATAAATATGCTTATAATACTAAAAATTAATCGCAATAGTATAAATTAAGGTGAAATCTATAAATAAAATTTATTAAAGAAACAAAAAAAAAAAAACCTCAAGAATCATAAAAATGTTGCTGAAATCAACAATTATGCAAATATTATTAGATATTTAAATAATGAATGTTCTTACTAATTAATTAGCAATGTCTGTCACACTAAATTTCGAAGCATTTTTCTGAACTATTTGATGCAAGCTTGACATTTCAATAATACATGGCATACTCTGTCACACTTTCATACTCTGATTACGAATAAATAATAAATTTATGCGGACTTTGAATACGCAAAAATAAAAATTGAATCAACGGATTAAAATCTAAAATTATGGCAAATAGTAAAAAATATTGTTCCAAATATTTTTTATTATATATTTATGTTAAAAAATTAGGAAAATTATTTTTTTTATAATCTTAGCAACTTACATGAGAACCGTGAAACATATAAAAATTTTACATCACGTTGATAAATATACAGTTTACTTCGGAAAACGAATACCTTTTATAACGATTCACAAATCAAGCAAAGCAATGTGCAAAAAATAAATGTCTCATTTAACGAGCGAAATTGTGCATAACGAATAACAAGGAGATATCGCAAGGTCACAAGTTGGGTTGGTCAATATCTCAGGTTTCTGCGTTGAGCTCTTGCTTAGAACAAATACCATATATCTGTTTTCAAGAAGTGTTTGATGAATACATTGATACATTGTACAGGACGACTTCGAAAAATTCTAGCAAATACCTACATGCAATCGAAAGCATTGTGTCTCGTATCAGATTTATAACCTAGGGATGGATAGCAATCTCATGGATGAGCTATTGGAAAAACTCTGCCAGAAATACCGAAGAATTTATGGGGCTGCAAAGGATTTTTGATCAAAAGTTGGGGAAATAAAAGAGCAACAACTTTCCAGCGAAGCAAAAAAACATGCTGAAAGATTGAGAAATTATGGCATCGTACGTTAAGAAGCATCCGCCAAATAAGACATTAGCTATTTGCGCTTTAAGTTCGTGTAACGATAAAGTTGTAACTCATTTTTGGTATCAAATTTTGAAATGTAGTCAAGAGCAAATGCTTTTAGACCATTTTCTTGGAGAAGGAATGCATGTCATTAATAATAAATTATATTATCATAAATTTGAGTATTTTCTTTTTTTTTATGTAACTCATTGTCATATTTAACCTTGATTTATATAGAAAAAAAAATTGTTTCGCTTTAAGAAAAAGATTTGAGAATGATTTATGATCGTTAAAACAGACTGCATTGTATATCCTTGAAAAAGAAAAATGCATTTTCCCCAACTTTATATTTTGTTTAATAAGATAAAATAAATTTGAAAATTTATTTTAAGATAAAGAAGCTTATGAGATCATAGACAACTCAGTATCCTAAAATTCCCATTGAAATCCTTCACTAAAAATTAATTTTTCAATAATCCGGATAATTTTCAAATTAGATGTGAAAAATGTTTAATATCCATTTCAATAAATAAATATAAAATAAATATTTTATATCACATCAATAAATATATCACCTTGGAAAACGTGCACAATTTCCAACTTTTATTTTTGATTCAGATGGCATGTTAATTTTAGATATTGATTCTAAAATAAAGAAGCCCGTGTTATTTTAATGCAGCTGTATAAACTTAAAATTTCTTTTAAATTATTTATTTGAACACTTTTCCATTAGATAGTACCAAAATCTGAATTACATTACTTCAAATACTTTTCATTAAAACATACCAATACATATTGATTAGTCTTTCGATATCAGATAAATATTAATCTGTAACAAAAAAATCTAATTTCCTTTTACTAAAACTTTAGTTGTAATATCTCATTTCGCTTCATTCATTTATCGTATAAGATAACTTAATTCAACACTACACTAACATTAATCTCACAAATGCAAATTAGCTTCAAACAGAGTATGCAGTAAATCAATATCTTATCTTATCTTAATACATGCAACAGACATTCAATTGTAAATACAATGTAGCTTAATCAAATGCACTCTGTTTAATTTAATTAAACTATTCCAATTAGGATACCAAAGTTAAGCAGATAAAACTTTTGAATAATGCGAATCTAAATTAGTTCATTTGCTTCATATTTATTAGAAATCTTCGCAGGGAAGAACTGGAATCTGGCTTGCAAAATGTTTGAACAAAATATGTTTTAAAAATAATTTTGAGACTCTTGTGATACTTGAAATGCATTGAACGTCGCAAGAATACTAGTTTCTCTAATATTCAGATTTCTTTAAAGAATAATTACTAATGTGAATTGATATGTCAATTTTTCATGTCTGAAAAGAATATGACATTAGGCAGATAGATCGTATGTATGTAGAAAAAAAATCTATGTATTTAGTAAATATATAATTAATTTAATGTTTATCCTCTTATAATATTATGTTAAAATTTCAGATTTTATATAGTTCGGAGATTTAGGTATTAATTTAAAGCTTTTTAAAAAATACAAATATTATCACTAAATTGCAGCTTAATCATAATATAATTTTTTTTCTATGTAACAGAATATGAACTAAAACAATCATAACTATACTATTTAAAATATTCTCTGAGGTTCCTGCTACCGTTCTTAACAATTTCCATTCCTCTACTAAAATTATTAGCAAGATAGATCAACTGCACACATATTAAGCCAACAAAATTTGTGTGTCAGACATACTGCAGCAATTTTTTTAAATCACATCGATATCTTTTTTTAATTGATATTGTATCTTCTCTAATAAAATGAAAAAAGAAATCGAATTTTACCCGAGAGGTAAAATTTCCGAAAACTTGCAATATTTGAAGCCAAAATGATAAATTTCACACTTTGTTTCGATGAATTAGTTGCAAAGTTTCCTTGGAATCTTTAAATTTGGTATTAAAAACCGCATCATAAACGTCATCGCTATATCGCAACGCGCTTTCGGGCTATCATTTTGAAAGGTAGACAGATATGATTCCTAAAATGTGTTTTATTCTTTAGAGGGGTGAAAAGTGAGATTCTTCAAACCTTTCGACATACTTTCATTTTTATACACCCTAAACGAGAAATAACATATTAACTTGATTTTAAAACTAAATACGTTATAGGGCTCATTCTGAAAAGGGATTATGCATTTATTTAATAGTATTAGAAATTTGCTACAATGGAGATAAAATTATATTTTGTGTAGATAAATTTTACAAATCTTAATTATTCAGTATTGAGAAAAATGCAGTAAGTAAAAACATTCAAAAGCAATTAATAGGAATTGTTTAAAAATTGTTGAAAGTAATTAAGAAATTTAATATTCTAGTTTTGTAAAGATTGCATGCGCAGATTTCTGAAATTCCGTGAATCAATATTTAAAGGGACATTTTATTTTCTTTTATTCATTTTTATTATTCCAAATTTAAAAATTGCAAATGAAGAAGTAGATGATGAAATTATTCCAATTAAATTTTCGTTTAAACACATTTTATTTAAAATTGAGCAAATAATAATAATCAAGAGCATGCAATTGTCATCGAATTGCAGAAGAAAAGCTTTTTGCTTGTTTATTTTTGCCCTTTCTATCACAAATAATTTTCTAAGTAATTATGTCAGCCCCGTGCCTAAAACAACAAAATCCAGAGTAATATAAATTTTTCTTCTACAGATTATACCCTGATAAAATAACTTTACTAAATTGGTTTTGAATCTAAGAGTTTATTTCTAAGAGAAATTGAAAATTAAATGATATTCCTTTTGGCTGGTGTTAAATGGCTGGAACCGATTATCGTGTTTCAGTTTCATAGAAAATGCGGTTTCTTCCTATACCATTAATTCTTTCCAAAATTGTGTGTTAAATTCTTTAGTGGATCTATTTTACAATCCTAGGAACAAATTTTGAATACAAAATACAAGAAACAAAACTGATTTTCTGAATATCTCGTTCAAACTATAAACCCATTAAGATAAACGCTTAAGGAAATCAATTTTGATGAGTATAATTTAATTATATAATTGAAAAATAGAAATTATTCTTTATTTTAATGGTTTTCTTTTTAAGGGTTTAATTTATGGGAATAGTATTAAAAAATAAAATAATATTTCTGAAATACAAACTAGAAGACATTTTCACAGTAATTTAATTAAACTGAAAATAAATTATGTAAGCCATCGTGAATACATAAATGTGCACCATTTCGCAAATATAATGTATGAGAAAGTGCATGAAACAAAGGGAAAAAATATCCCGAATTCCATAGTTACAACACGGCATATTTAAAGGAAAAAATTGACTCAAAAACTTTTGACACAATATACATTTTTTTTTTTTTACATTATAAGGAAATTTTTCGCAGAAAATTCAGAAAACATTTTCAGATTCACAATGCTGTATCTTTTATCCATCTAAAAATGTTCGAGCTATTCTGTAGAATATTGCATTTTCATGACACCTGGAACAAATTTTTGGTCGGGAGATTTAGATTGTTTAGGAACATTCTGACCACTAAAATGAAAACTCAGCTTTATTGAAAATCTCTCCAAATTTATTTGTTTTCGCATGAAGGTAGAATTTCGCAATAAAGAAAGAAAGTGAATAAGCCAATTTATTAAAATACAGCTGATAAAAATATGCTTTAAATCATGTATTACAAAGTAATTTTTATTTTATTTTCTACTTTTTAGTTTTGAATATATAATTTAAAGTATTGAATATATGCAAATGTTGAAATATTTTTTTGAAACGTCCACACTAGATGCTACCACAGATATGAAACCGTAATCTAATCATATAATAGATTAAAAGATAATAATTTTTTTAAAAAAATATAAGAATTGTGCATTGCTTAAAAAGTAGGTTGAATAAAAAAGTTTTCTCCTTCAGCACATCATGGAATCAGTAAAATATATTACATATTTCCATTTCTACAAAAAGCAAAAAATAGTTCTTCAAAGCATTTTATATATTGAATATAAAAATGGAAATTTCTAATAGTATAAATGAAAATATGTAAAAGTGAAATATATTACATATTTCCATTTCTACAAAAAGGAAAAAAAAAATAGTTCTTTAAAGCATTTTAAAAATGGAATCCGTTGATCATAATCAATTCATCCTCAATAATGCAAAACTTGAGATTTAATGAAAAATCAATTCTTTTTCATATATCAAATCAATGTGTATAATATTTTCCAAAAAGAAACTGTAACTATTGTGTAAAATGTAATTTCTAAGATAAAATATAAGATAAATGATAAGCCTTCTTTATATTAAACCATTTTTTAATATACTGAAAAATTTCAAATGGAAAAAAATGTTTAAACCGGAGCTTTAGATAATATAAACCACTATGAATTTAATTAATATTCTGATTTCAATTCAAATAATAAAATTGTTCTAAAAAATCTTATAATACTTAATTTTCTTAAAGCATATTCGTGTTATGGAATATTAAAACACAATTGTAACGCATTTTTAATGGTTTCTAAGTAATGCAAAAAAAAACCTTCAACATGCATATCTATCTTTAGTACTTAGACGGTGCCTTGTTAAGTTCGCAAGGATACTTGGATAGCTCCTAATTAGTTTCGCATGCATACCCAGATTGCTTCTTTTTATTTCCATATCGATACCTATGAAGCTCTTCAACAGCTTTTTCTTCATTTACTTTTGTAATTTTTTAAAGGTACGAGGAAGGTAAGAGAATTAAGGCCTTTTGAAAGCCAGGAATGAATGAAATTCTTTACGAATCTTCACATATCTTGAGGTACGAAATAATAAACCTAAAGGAATGATTTGGAGATTGAAAATAATTGATTAGTATCTAAATACATTGCTATAAAAATGTTGGGCAACAAATTCTTTGCTATGAGAAATAATCTCATACTACCCAAGATAACCGAATAAATTACTAATTCATCACATAATAGGCTTTAAACCAAACGGGGAAAAATAAACTCATTATTGGATTTCCTCAGAAAAGTATACAATTTTCAAACTGATTCTACAATACATAAATATATGTTGACATTAATACTTATTTCTTTCCGAACTTTAAAATTGATTTTCTTTTATTTCATTATGACTCAATAGGTATTGAAAACTGTGTAATAAAAGGTTCTTATTTCCAAAAATAAATAAAGGTTTGAACCCTTATTTTTACATTTTTGAGCTGCATTTCCTTTCTTGCACTAACAATGGAATAGATTTTCAGAATAATCTGAACGGAACTTATATATATATATATTTGCTTTTGTTATATCGTTTCTCCTTCAAAAAATAAATAAAATGAAACATTCTGAAACTGCATAATTTTTTTAAAACATTTTTTAGAAATGCAAGTTGCTCCAGAATTCTTCAAGATTTCAATTTAAAATAAAAATATTTTACTGTTTTAAAACCTTGTAAAAAATAAAAGAAAAGAAACGATACCAATATAAACGAATTCTGAGATGTTCATTACAACCAAAAATAAAAATGTTTAGCCTTTAGGCAAACTAATATTGAATGTAAAAAAACTCAGCTTTTTTTTTTTAAACAGGAAGAAGACATTTTGTATCTGTTCAAACATAGCAAAAGTGGTTTTGATGTCGAAACGACCGCTGCAATTCCGCTTTTTTTAATATTGTCTAAAACTTTTCACATCACAATTTTTTCTTTCAAAACTTACAACAAGCGCTTTATTGAAGGTAGGAAGAAACAGAAAAAAAGAAAAAGAAGAAAAGAGAAGAAAAATATGGATATAAATGTTTTCATTTTTAGAAAGTTAGCTGACTTTTATAAATAATCATGAAATCCTATTTTTGAAATATTCTTTAAAAAATATCGAAATACACTTCAGATACCTTTATCCTTTGTTGTAGCAAAAATGTTGTGTTTTCTTTGGAGTCAAGTTTGTGATTTCAGTTCAATCAATAAATCAAAATAAGTTTTAATTAAAAACATTTAATTGCTTATTCAGATACTATGAATAACTGTTTTAAATTATCTAGAATTACATGAATTTTTATTTTTCAATGTGAAACAAATGATAAATTAAATATGCGTATTTGATATTTTAATCCAAGGACTGAACTTTAACCCTTAGATCAAATGATGGCGATCTCTCAAGTCGCTTAGGCATATTTTGCGTTCACCAATCGTTTTGAAGCCTATTAGTTGTCTTACATCATCCTTCAAAGAGAGGTATTTAATGATTTAGACATGAATCGCCTATGAATGTATGGCAGAAAAAGGTAATAACAATCTGATTAAACAATCCAAATATTGTTTTCCCCTTTCTTTATTAATGAGATTTGTTGCTGTAAATATTCGTAAACACTGGTCAGTAATTATCTCAAAAAATGTGTCACGGATGCATGTACCTATAAACCAGCATAAAATATTCACTTATGCTTCGTTCAACGGAAGTATGACTATTATAATAGGCATATGATTCTATCGTATATGCAGTTCTTTGCTATATGGTTTATTAAGGGTACATTGTTAGCGATCATTCAACAAGAAATGCTCCTTGTCTGTCAACAAGAGTTTGAAAAGACCATCTTCATACATACAATTTAAACATTTTTAATCAAAATTAATTACTTTAATGATATTAAGTTTTGATTCAATTAAATGAATAAAAAAGGAATAAACATAGAAAATTTTATGGATAAATAAAATTATCAGATTTTATAATCCCAATTATACTTTGAAATAAAATATGTATACTCGGAAAAGATATTCCAATATTAAGACAAACTTTTTACAAGGGCAAAAACTAAGAATAAGTATGAGGATAATCCATTTTAAACTGTGCTTTGTCGTTTGGTTAAGTAATTTAATTTTCTGATTTGTCAGGTAATTTGCGCAGATAGTAAACATTATATTTCTTACTTAACTTTTAAAAATTTAGGAAAATCATGCAATTAAATATTTATTTTATAAACGAAAACGACTTGTATTTTAGTATAATATGAACTCCATTCCTTGAAATTAGACTGCTTGCTTATCTCCTTCATAATTTCAGGAAGAAATAGTCTTTAATGTAAATTTATATAATTAAGAAAGACAATTTAATTTTTTTAGTGCCTCAAAAATTCGAAGGTATTCCAGAAAATGCAAAGTCTTGATTAACTTATAAATAATCATAATTTAAAAATATATTTCCAAAATTTATTTTTCTACTCTCCAAAATACATCTGTGTTATATTTTGCAACTCCAGTTGGTAGCTCTTTCTAGGCTCTTTAGAGCTACCACACAAACACCCACAGTTTCATACAGTTACACAACCACACTTTCTTCATTATTTGTAGTAGAAATTACTAGTGAATAGTATACTATGAAAGATTTGTTAAAATAAATTTCCATTATGAGATCAAAAAAATTGTTCTATTCATAAAATATCATAATTACTGACAATATTCCATTCTGAATTTTTTATTATTTTCTAAAGAAGTATATTGTATGTATTTATTTTATTACAACTGAGTCCTTTGCTTATATAAATTGTATATCATAGAAACATTATATAAAGTAAAAGAGTATTTAATATGAGGTTTATCATAAATATTTATTTCACGTAGCTCTACATCAATCTCCTAGATGAAAATGGTGGAGATTCCCCTGTTTAAATATTGAAATGCTGTTATTCCCATTTTTTAAAGTAATAGGAATAACAAATAATATGTTTATTATTAAAATCGCGATTTTCAGAATTAAAAGCAGCACAATTCATTAACATAATTACTAAAAACAGAAGAAATAAGACACACTTATGTAATAAGAAGAAATTTCCTATTTGAAATGTTATAATTTGATAGACGAAGCAGATTTTCATATTATTTAATTTTACAAGTAGTTGTACTGAAGATTTCTAATTACAGAGGATTAAATAGTTGACTTGGATAATCAGATTGAGGGAACCCAGTTGGCAGGACGATTAAAAAATTATTTTCTTAATTTACAAAATATGAATTCCAGATGACAAAATTTGTAGATAATATTAACAATTTTCAAGTGTAATTGATCAGGTTCCTATATATTTCATTACATTCAATTATTTTTAGAATACTTATAAAACCGAACATTGCTTCAATAATATGAAAGGACTGATGGATCAAATGTAGCATTCTGCATTCTATATTCAAAATATATAAACAAAAACAAATACAATTTCATAATGTTATATAGAATTTAAAAAAAATTAGAAATTAGAAATCCTCATTAGCATGTTAAAAATGTACTAAAATGTGAAATTAAATTAATAATTTTATTAAAAGAGTGACATTATATTATACACTACATATGACTGCAAATTACTTAAATTCGCCACTAGTAGAAACGTATTAGAAAGAGGTTTCCTTCTATAATCAAAATCAAAATAATTACTCTCATCTTCGAAATAAACTCGAGACTTTGAGTTCACTCAAGAACTCAAAGATTTAGAACATACAGCCGCGCTATTTGTGTATTGTCTCACGATTCTTTCCGCATTAATGTTTTTATTTCTAAGGTTCAAACGAAAAGTTCTAGAGCGGCGTAAAATATTAGAATCATTTCTGTAACTGTAATTGCAATTACCTGATAGGATATATATCTGTGTTCTTTTACTTTTTATGGCAGGCGTAGTTCATTTTTTTGTAACGTGGTTATCTCCAGTAAATCCTACATTTTTTAAAAATATTTTATTGTGTCCTCTACTAATCATGGCATATGTAGACATTATAACCTGTTTTGCTTTCCAGATTATGGACCTTAGACAATAATTATTAAAATTGTTTCAAAAACATATTACTTAATGCAATTGACAACCGAAAATAGACCAGCTTGCTAGAAGTAAATATAACTTCTGGTATCAAGACTTTTCTCTATCGAGCCAATAAAGAGAAACTCATAGAAATGTATGCTACTCGTCTAAAGTGGTCAGTTAGCAAACCATCCTGAGGATACACAACACCTTTTGAATATGTTATTGCTCTTTCCAAGAGATTTTCTATCTTCCTGTAAATTCCAGGTATTATTCTGTATAATTAATTCTATGTGTTTGTGATAAAATATGTATTTTTGATAATTATTTCTGCGTCTTTATATTCCACGAACTTAGAAAAACGATAAATATATAAAATTGAATGTTTTTTTTTTAAAACTCTTATCTACAAATAAATTGTCCATGAAATTTCTTAATGAATAATCTGCATGCCCTGCTTCTATTTCCTTATAAGCATGATTAATCAAACATGATTACGCATATGGTTTTGTTTTCAGAATTGTCGATTAACATTAAAACTGAGCAAAATCTATCAAAAGATAGTTTCTTCTTGTGTGTCAAATTGCGAGTATATGGACGTCATAACTAAAAATGCGCTATCAAAAAGGGGTGAATTTTAATGTGTCCATGTAAAGAAAATTGTATATAAGGTTAAATATTGCATTAAATTTGTTAAATGAATGTTTTTATGTGCAGTTGTGAAGGAAAATATTAACTCCTGGCAATACTAACTTATTTAATTTCCTAATTAGATTACACATCCTATTTTCGGCATTTGTTATTTTGATTCTTATAATAATATCAGGAGCACTTAGGATACTGAAGTGCTTCTAAGTGATATTTTCATTTTAAAATACTTAATTCTTTCGCTTAATTGCAGACTTAAAACTGAAAACTTAGTAATCCGATGCGCAGCCACGTCATTCAATGCGACGGGATTAACTCAAGCACGCAATATAATAAATAAAATTTCTAATATGCTTTTGTTAACAAAATTCTACCAAACTTCGATTTATTTGACAGAAAGAGGTTTATACTAAAATTTAAACTTGATTATTTCTTTACAACAAAGTTAAACATAAAGCAAGCTATAATGTGTGAAAAGTGGATTAAGCGTTTTATCTATTGGAAACCCTTGGAATATTTTATAATCTCATTAAGAAATCTTTGCTGGAAATTTTAATATAATTCACCCAATTTTCAGCGGTAACTTCGCAAAATTACTATTTTTATGTTAATTAAATATAGAATGTGACTAAATAAATAGAAAATCGTACAACTCTAAAATTTTCTCAAGTGTTTCCTGTGAATTTTTCCTTTTTAAAACTAAAATGATAATCTGACCCTTTTCATGTGTATGCGTAAAAAAATTATAATTGAAATAACATAATAAATGTTCCAAAAGTATTTATAGTTTTATTTTTATAAATATAATTACTGTTTATATATTATCATCGCACTGATTCAATTGCTCTAAAAATTCCTTATTTTATACTAGCAGGGAATATAGGTTATATTAATATTATATATATCATTTAGATATAACATGTCTGCGATTCCACTAAATTCTCAGCATATTAAAGACGCGTTATTTTTATTGCCTTATTTAAGTTTTGTTTGTGTACCTGAACTTTTATAATGGGTACCAATCCTTTGATATCACAGAGGTATTAAAATCGTAAATATCCGTCTTATCTTCTAAGTTTCACGGTATTATCATTTGAATTTTATTCGTTCAGAAAAAGTACTCGGATACAAAGCACAGTCATTCTTTGGTTTCAAACAATAAAAAAAATCCCACATTTAAGTATTTGATAAAACAAAAAAGGTTTAAATTTCATGGTAATGATAAAATGTATTGCTGGAAAATCGGACCAAAATATAATTTTAAAAATAAAGGCCAAACTTCTAAAAAATTAGCGCGCTTATTTAATTAAAATCATTTTTTTTAAATTTTGAAAAACTATAAACTTTATTTTTATGTAATAATATTTCTTGAAGATATCGCGGAAAGAAGCCAAAATTCAGCTTAGGTTTAAATTTCTTTTTGAGATTTTTTTAATGGAAATTTCAAAAAAAAAATTTTATCTCCGTTTTTCCTATTCTCGCCCACCAAGAGGTTTCGGCTGGCTTGTGGTATGGTCTCGGCTTCGGAGCTCTAGGTTTGGAATCCTACGAAACGCCCACCGTGTAAGCGAGTTAGGAGCATGCTATAACAGGTTATAACAAATAGCCTAACCATGGCGTAGCGCTGAAAATTGGAGAGAATTTGCCACCTTAAATGTAGCTCTCGTCATCTAACATTAGCTCATAATTACGAGGATTGCCTCAAAGTGGATCTAATATTGTTTTAAAACTGCGCTTTACTATAATTTTCTCCCCCTAATGTATATATTTACCGAAATTCGTCAAACTGTCTAAAAAGTACTTTATAAAGAGTAATGAAAAAGTACTGTATAAAGAGAGATGAATACATCCACAGACTCGTGGATGTATTCATCTCTGTTTACAAGCCGCCTTTGGCGACCAGCCGGTTCGCCAGTATTGCAGCTGCCTACAATTTTCAATTAATGTTTAAGTAACTGGTCTCTTAATAGATTCTCAAACAAAACATTTTTAATCTTCAAATTTTGATAGTCATACCAAACTTATACTGTTTAGGTCGTTTCGTTCAATTTACTATATATAATTTGCTAATTTGTCATTTCCGGCAAAACTTCAACTTTAATTTAAATTGAAAATGATGAAATTGCAATTAATATTAAGATATTTTTTAATAAAACCAAGAGTTTTATTTTATTTATCATCTTTATTGTTATTTATTAATTATTATTATTATTATTGAATGTGAGTATTGCAAACAGAATCGCTCGGTATTTAAGTCTTATGTTAGCTACAAAATATTTTTCATCATTTATGTAATATCTCACACAATAATTCAACAAAAATTACTCAGATTCAGCATAAAATTCAGTTTTTAGTTTTGCTTTCAAAAGGATTGAAATGAAATCAATAATATTTTGTTCCGGCCTATAAATATATTTCAAAAATTATGAAGTCTAAATTTAATGTAGTAAGGTATCGTATTCTGAGAAATATTCTGGACACACCAAATTTTAAATAAATGAATGAATGTTTCTATTTTCCACGATCAACTAAGACTTATTTATGAAGTTTTGAATGTTAAAGCTTCAGAAAAACTCAACATTTTCATAATCTTAGGCCAATTAATCTTGAGAAACCTGCGTGCTGATTTTCTTTGAAACGATCGATGGAAAATCTAAAATTATCCTTTTTTTATTGAATAGTGATATTCAAATTTTCATAAATCGGTCAGTTTAAGTGATTGATTTAGTTGATTGGAAATTAACTTCTTATTTAAAATATTAGTGTTTCAAGAAAATTTTGTTAATCATGATTTCCACAGCTTAAGCTTTATGTAAAATCAAAAATTCGTTATTTATTAGAGAATTTATTGAATCGAGTTACATAAAATATAATCATTTTCCATTTAGACCATTTTAGCAGATTTTAGCTGTGTCTAACTAAAGGTTTACAAATTAGCTTTGTGGCCTTGATTTGAATGGATATCCTGCTCATATTAAACAAAAATTGACTTAAAATAAAACTAATTCATTGGATTAATAATATAGAGTGCAAAAGATCATAAAATAATTTTTCTTGAATTTATTTTTTAGAAAAAATATTTATTTGTTTCATTTCCTACAGACACGTGCCGAAAATTATATTTTTGCAGATTTCATTTCCATAAAGATTTATTTTTAATTGAAGCTTTAATCAATGTGATGGCAACACTTTGAAAAAAGGTAATTTTTTCCCTTGAATACGAAGCGTGCTCGTGCAGCTTAAATTTTATTTTTATTTTGTACGAAAATTGTTGAAAAATACAGCTAAAATATTTATTTAAAAATTCATTGAAAGTAGAAATTTAATTTGAAGGTTAAAAAATTGATATCATTTAAAAGATAAATTTTTGATCTTTAACTCCATGTAAAAATCTTTTTTGTGCGGTAATATTTTCGGAAGTTATAGCAGAAACACGCCAAAATTTCGCTTAATTTTTAAATATAATTTTAACTAAAAAATCGAAAAAATAACCCCCAGGTGCGCATTCCCCACGTGCCAAATTTGGTAGCAGTGGGTTAAATGGTCTAGACTGTAGAGGGCCAACACACACACATTCAGCTTTATTATAAGTATAGATAATGATGAATTATGTGTTATGGCATCACATGTTTCATTTCAAACATTAAACTTGAATAAAGAGCACTATTCCTTTGCTCTCATGTTTCTTTTTACATCTTTCAATGCTCAATTTGTCGTATGAGGAAAATTGTGTATTTCTCCAGTTATTTCCGCATTATTCATGCAGCAAATTGTTACCGAAAAATGTGTTTAATTGACGTAATTATTAATGGTGTTTGTCCTAATTCATCCAATTATGTGTAAGGCTTCAGTGGACCAGTAGTAAATTCAAAGGCAAAATTGTAAGATGTGTGTTAGTTATTTAAACATCTACAATGTTTCTTTTTTATCTTTCTTTCACATTTTAAAGAAATCATGGAATTGAGATAAACCCTTAACTATGTCGCCTATGATAAGTTTATACAAATGTCTCTAGCATTCTGCTATTCGCTTCGTAAGTTTTAGGGAATGATGAACATTATATCAAATAACCAATCAGATAGACGTCAATGACCAGCAGTTAAAGGGAAGAAAAATGGCCCAAGAATTTTTTTCTTTAATCTTTTTAATTATTGGATCATGATTAGCCTAAAATTTTTTCCTTCTTTCTGTGAGAAGACATTTGGTAGAAAGTATGAAAATTGGAGTGATATAAAGTTCTTTCAAAAATTTCTTTTGAAAGAGGCATTCAGACCTAAATTTGGTTTCCACGAAAGTTTAAAATTTAAGAAAAAATTTTACTTCAAATGAAAATATCAATTTATATTTTGCTATCAAATTATAAATACTAACCTTCATTAAAATTGTTAATTTTAAGATTTTCAAAGCAAAATTCGTCTTTCTGCCAAAAGGCGACAGATACATTCAAATAAATTGTCTAAATAAATATTTACAAAAGAAAATATTTACTTTTAAGTCGTGTATACAACATATGCAAAAACTGACATATCCAATTTAAATATAAGTATTGTTCGAAACATTAATTCACCGTTTTCTGTATTTATATTTGAAAATCAGCACGTATTTTAAATTACAGAATGCTCAAATTTCCTCACTAGCTGCCGTTTCGAGTTCATTTGTAGAAGTAGAGAAGGACCATCTATTTTTAAGTTAACTATTCGCGTATAACTCATCCCTGAAAAAAATCATGTTTACAATAAAGCAATATGTTTGAGTTTTCCTTTACCATTTTGAACCATATTGTATCTTGTATTATTTGATTTTCTGATATCTCTATTAATACAAGATATTCGTATTTCTTCACAATATTGTTCGAGATTCAGAATGCCACGAAATAGCGTAAATATATATTATCAAACTTATTGAGCAATTTGTGCTAAAAGAGATTGTAAATTTGTTGTGAAAAACCGGCGTACGCTTATGCGGATATTGTATTGCACTATCTTTAACTAAATCATAGTGTTGTACATTCCAGAAGTATAACGGAAGTTCAGTTTAACTATAAGGCCGGAACAAAAGCATAACATAAACTTTATGTACAAAATTTGACGGTATTGAGCAATCATTCTAGGCGACTGCATTCGATAACCATTGACGACAATATCTAAATCTTTTATGTAATTCAAACGAGGCTTCAGTCATTTAACGGCTTTGTTGATGCTCTGACTATACTCGACACAAACTACTATGAGTAAAACTGTTTTCCATGCAAGTTGTTTCCCTTCCTTTTCCTCTCTGAGCGAAGAGATATTTTGGAACAATTTGTTCCGACATGCTGTTATAATATTTGAAAAATGTTTTAATTTATTATGATCCATTAATTTTTTTTATTATTTAGCTGAGAATTTTACATTTTTCGGATTTCCATCAATATGATCGTTTTTCTATTTTATTCTACTTCTCGATAGTATATTGTAATACATACACTGAGATGAAATAAATTTGCTCAATTACCTTAAATTCTTTATAAATATATTCATTAAAAATAAAAAAATCAATGTTTCATAGTCGAGGGGGGAAAAACCTGTAGATTTTAATATAATCCAAGTAAAATTATATCGAAGCAAATATCAGAAATCTTAAGTCATTATATTCAGAAAACAATTTAAAATGTCAAGATCCACATATTTTTCTGTTCGATACCATTTTATAAAGGGTATCAATCAATCTTCCAAATATATTTTTTAAATAATCCCTTTACTAGAAATGAAATTTTAGTTCCATTTCTTTCAAAATGAGCACCCACTGTAAAGAGAATGTTTTTTGTGAATCAAAACCTGTCATTTTTTTATCAACAGATGAATAATCTAGATATCATTTCAGTTTAGGATAGAGAAGTCACACAGAATGCATATGAACAGCTTCATTTTTATTCTGGGAAACTAATGATTATACTTGGGGAAAAGATATAAATAGCACCATTAAACAAATAACTTCATTTCCGAAATGCTGGACCAACAATTGAATGCAACAAAAGAGAATACAATTCGGATGCATAGTATGAAATTATTTAGACATTAATTTCCCATTTCGAAGTTTAAAAGCCACAATTTTAAAAAAAGCAGTTTTCTATTTGCGTGATAAATTTTGGACCAGGTTTTCGTTGTGAACCGAAATTAGTTTATATGAGTTATATCGAAAGGAAAGAATTTGCAAAAACAAGTAAAGGATAAATGAACTAAAATGATTTTTCTTTTAAAATCTGAATTAGAAATTGCTCCACTTTTCTTCCTGATTTTTTCAGCAGTGAAAAACTTATGTGTGAAATTGGCATAAAAGTATGACAAAAATAATAACAAGAAGTATTTGAATCAAGTAAAAAAATAAACACAAATACTAAAAAAAATATGCAATGTGCAATATGTCATGTTTATTGTACTTTTATTGAAAATAACAAATTTTAAACATCTGCCTACTTTATCAAAAATTTTATTCTTTGATATGTTTACTTAATTAAAATCTAATTATCTGCATATTTAATTCCTATTTATTACGTGTAAGATAATTTTAGTAATTTTAGAATAATTTAATTTCTTGGTTTGTCAATGAATGTTTGAAGTATTAAATGATAAATATTTCGGGGGAAATTTTCAGAAGATTAAGATATAACATTAATTACTTCAATTTCAATAAAAAAATATGAAAAATATTAACACTATTTAATATGCTATTCTCATTTCGGCTTTCTTATAAGAAATGTTTAAGGTATGAAATTATTTTTTTGATATTAGTGTATATTAGCATATTTCTGAAAAATGTGTTAAATTTTTTCACACATATTGTAAAAGATTCATTTTTTTTAACATTCACCATATTAATTATCAAGACATACGTACTTCTAAAACGGCATTGTATCTACTTTAATAAATAGCTTAATTGTTTGTCTTGATTTTACGATCCATGTATTACACTCGATCCATGTTTACATATTAATTACATGGATTGTAAAGATAATTGAGAAGTATTTTGGCTGCAAGATATTATGATATAAAAGATTTCTTTTCTATGTTTTTAAGCTAATTTTGCGATCAGTTAAATTTTGTGATCTTAAATATTTGTAGAAATAAATAGCACATTTATCATTGAAGCTGTTTTGAATTCAGAAATTTTTTGCTTTATGAAATAAATATTTCAGTTTATTTATTAAGTATATATTACTATTTAAAATACTTCTCATTTGAAAATATTTTGAAAACTTAAACAAATAGTTATAATTATAAAAAAGATAAATATATATATTTAAAACTGTTTTTTAAGGAACAATTTTTATAGTGTACCTTTAATAGCAGATTTCAACAGTATTAAAATAACAATATACAATTTTGTATTTCTCTCGCAGGCATTCGTTTGCTTATTACTACTATGTGAATTTAATTATTAAAATGTTTCTAGAAAATATAATTATAATGTTTGAAATTTGAAAGTATTATTCTAGTAAATTATAAACGCAAAAACTTTGGAATTTTTTTTGAAGTTTCTTTCAAATTAAATCTCACTATCTCTTTTGAGTTAATTTTTTTAATTATAAAATATGTGGAATTCCCAAAGCAGTATCAAATATTTAATATGCTATAATATAATTATATAATAAATATATCATCTGGGTTCAGAAATTTTCATGTTTATTATTTAATTTCTTAAAATCTCGTGGAGAAACTAGAATTCCTGAAATTATATATTGCATTTTTTTTTAGAAATTGTTTATTACTATCTTTTTCTCGTAGAAAGTTTTCTTTATAATATCAGTTCTCTTAAAATGTAAGCTATACAATTTGTTTTTTTAATAACAGCATTTCCTTAAATAATTTTCATTTATAGCAAAATAATCGCAATAAATATTTTTTCTATCTCGCTTATAAGGACTATTCTTTAAATAGCGATTAATTTGCATTGTTGAATTATATTATTTCGGAATAAATATTTTACCATTAGAATAGTAGGTTGGGCCTCTGATGTCACATTATTAAAATCCATATAATTTAATTTTATTGTATACTAGCCGCCTTTTGCGACCCGCCGGTTATCCAATCTTAATGTTCGTTAAAATTTTAATGATTAAATATTTTATACAATTCCTAATTTAATAGCTTCTTCATCAAAATATTTTAAATCTTCAAATTTTTATTGTCATATAATTCACTCATAATATTATAAAGGCCTTCAGCCATAACGAAATATATATCTTTCCAGTTTTCTGTTTGCTCCCCTAGAATGTATGTCTTAAATTAAAGTGGAAAGGATTAATCTGCAATTAATATAATATTTTATACTGAAACAAAGCATTTATTTTATAATATGATTACTGAAAACAGTCACTGAGCGTTTAAACTTTATGGGCACTAAAGAATATATTTCTTAATTTATGTAATATTTCAAGAATTTGTCAATAAAATTTTCTCAGATTCACCGTGACCATATTGATAAATAAACAATGTTTAATTTTAAATGCATCAAACACTAAGAAAATAAAACGAATCGTTTGAAATAATCGGTTGAAAACAGATTAAAAACTACTTAAAAAACGATGTACTTAAAACTATAAGAATATACAAAAAATATATAACATAAATACAATTTAATTACAAAAGCATGAAACTAAAATAAAATTAATTCAAATCACGTCCGCAACCGTTGATAATATTTATCAACAATCAACACAATGCGCATGCGTGAATTTTCAATGCCAGTTACGGTAACGCAAATGCGTGAATTTTTCTACGCCAGTTGGTGTAACACTATGCAGATTAGAAATTTTTAATTTCCTTTATTCTGTTTTATTTCAATTCAAAAGTGTTTCAGAATGAATCTGAAATATCGATTAATTAATAATGTTTAATCTTAAAAGCATCAAACATTAAAAAAATAAACAGAATCGTTTGAAATCGGCCCAAAAATGTTAACCCTAGCCTCATTAGTGTTGGGGAGGGAAGAGAGGGAAAAAAAACTGAAGCCTTACTCATTTGGCGGTAGGGAAAATGAAAAGATTCTTTTAGCGGGAAAGTTAGTTTTTTATTAATAATTAAAAATTTAAAAAAAGGGACCTCAGGTGTGCATTCCCGACTTCCAAGGTATGCATGTACCAAATTTGGTAGCTGTAGGTCAAACAGTCTGGCCTGTAGAGAGCCAAAACACACACACACACACACACATTGAGCTTTATAAAAGTATTAGTCGCCTTTGGTACTATTACTGCTCGCTACAATTTTCAATTAAATATTTTAAGTAACTGGTCTCATAATAGATTCTCATACAAAACATTTTTAATCTTCAAATTTTGATAGTCATACCAAACTTATACTTTTGAGATCGTTTCGTTCAATTTTCTATATATATTTTGCTAATTATTGTTATTTATTATTATTATTGAATAAGACTATTGCAAACAAAATCGCTCGGTATTTAAGTCTTATGGGAACTGCAAAATATTTTTCATAATTTATGTAATATCTCAAAGAATAATTCAACAAAAATTTCTCAGATTCAGCATAAAACTCAGTTTTTAGTTTTGCTTTCAAAAGAATTGAAATGAAATCAATAATAATATTTTGTTCCGACCTATAAATATATTTCAAAAATTTTGAAGTCTAAATTTAATGCAGTAAGGTATCATATTCTGAGAAATATTCTGGACACACCAAATTTTAAATAAATAAATGAATGAATGTTTCTATTTTCCACGATCAACTAAGACTTATTTATGAAGTTTTGAATGTTAAAAATTTAGAAAAACTCAACATTTTCATAATCTTAGACCAATTAATCTTGAGAAACCTGCGTGCTGATTTTCTTTGAAACGATCGATGGGAAATCTAAAATTATCCTTTTTTTATTGAATAGTGATATTCCAATTTTCATAAATCAGTCAGTTTAAGTGATTGATTTAGTTGATTGAAAATTTACTCTTTTTATATAAAATATTAGTGTTTTAAGAACATTTTGTTAATAGTGATTTCCAAATGATAGTGATTTCCAAGTTAATAGTGAGTTTTATGTAAAATCAAAAATTCGTAATTAGAGCATTTATTGAATCGAGTTACATAAAATATAATCATTTTCCATTTAGACCATTTTAGCAGATCGGTGTCTTACTAAAGGTTTACGAATTAGCTGTGTGGCCTTGATTTGAATGGATATCCTGTTCATATTAAACAAAACCTGCCTTAAAATAAAACTGATTCATTGGATTAATAATATAGAGAGTCTGAAAGATCATAAAATAATTTTTCTTGAATTTATTTTTTAGAAAAAATATTTCTTACTTGTTTCATTTCCTACAGACACGTGCTGAAAATTATATTTTTGCAGATTTTATTTCCAAAAAGATTTAATTTATTTCTAATTGGAGCTTTAATCAATGTGATGGAAACACTTTGAAAAAAGCTAATTTTTTCCCATGAATTCGAAACGTGCTCGAACAGCTTAAATTTTATTTTTATTTTGTATGAAAAAAATTGTTGAAAAATATAGTTAAATATCTATTTAAAAATTCATTAAAAATAGAAATTTAATTTTAAGATTAAAACAGTAGTATCATTTAAAAGATAAATTTTTGATCTTTATCTTGATGTAAAAATCTTTTTTGTGCGGTAATATTTTCGGAAGTTATAGCAGAAACACACCAAAATTTCGCTTAATTTTTAAATAAATAAAATTCTAATTAAAAATTCGAAAAAATAACACCCAGGAGTACATTCCCGATCTCCAAGGTATACACATGCCAAATTTGGTAGCTTTAGGTTGAATGGTCTGGCCTGTAGAGCGCCAACACACATGCACACATTGAGCTTTATATAACCATCTGTCCTATTAGTTTTGATTTTTTCAACTATTTAGCAAAAGAGTATCAAATTGAAATGCCGAAAAGCAGTCCATATTCAAATATTAAGTTGATAAAACTACAAAAAAAAAGTTCCACTTGTTTTACAATTTTAAGTGAATTTTGAAACAACGAAATTCGAAAAAAATGATAAAGTATTGATGCTACTGTGTTTTTTTCTGACACTAGGTATGAGTTCGTTTCTAGAACTTTTCAACATCTAGGGATAACTTATCCTCAATGATTTGTTTCAAAATGATTGAAGACATATTCTAAATCTAGATATGATGAGAGTTTTTTGAGTGAAACTAATTTGTCACATTAGTCGCTATTTCCAAATATGAAAATTATTTCATCGATTTCGAAATTACAGAAAAATAGCAGGTAGATATTAATAATACTAACTGAACAATTTTAAAGATGTTTGCCGTAGAATATGAATAACATTGAATCGTCCTTTGGATGATAGTGAAAGAGTTAATATTACTTAAGTGTAATCTGAATCATAATCAAGTAGAAATTCTAATAATTATAAATATAAATTTATTGAAAAAATGTTTCAGATGTATGTTTTATTATCACAGATAGGCAAATATAAACAATTTTATATGAATGCATTTTAAATCGATTCCAGACAGATGAAATAGGCCGGAAAGATTTTATTTTACAACTTAATGTAATATAAATTCAAATTAGCACTGATAAATTGAGTCTGAATTACTATCGTAGATATATAAATGTTGAGGAAATTCCTTACTCTATACTAATTGTCTTATTGATGTTCCAAATAAATTAATTTAGTAACTATTTTTTCTCCTACTATTAGAATAAAAATAGACTCACGGATGAATATTTTTCCAGTCTTTACATCGATATTAATTTAATCTAAAAATACTTAATGCATATTTAAACTAAAGTATACAAAAGCCTATTTAAGCCGACAGTATCTCAAATGTAGCGCAAATAATGAAAGGTTCTGAAGATAAGCGCTTGAATGCAAGTTCCACATTTCCTTTCAAACGTTCTTGCAGATAATATGAGATAGCTCTTTTCATGCAAATGATGGGGTAAAGTGCTCAGACTGCAGGAGATGAAAATCTGCAAGGGGGAAAATACCATTGAATGCCTTTTGATATCTCCGTACTTTATTAAGTCGCAATTTTGGGAATAGATCTCGATTCAGAAGACAAATGCCAGAGATTTTTCATTCAAAATGATTGCTTCAATTTGCGTCGACTTTTCAAAAGAGCACTGCATTTTAAAATGCAGTGAAATAAATGGCTCTGCTTTGTAGTGAAGAATTTGGATGTGGGAGTATAAATTGCGATATTTCTTGTGAATCTCAGATTTTGTTTGGCCATGATCTTTATATATTGGGAAATAGTGAAATAAACGTATTTCTTGGCATTTTGTATTTATATTTATAATTCACAATACTGTTTTCTTGATAATGGAAGATATAATGCAGACTTGTTTCGACAAATTTTCTCGTTATTGTGAATTTTGATAATTTTAGAATGTTTCATGTGGTAATTGAGAATTCACGTCAAATCGTTTCAATATTTAAACTATAGCAAGTTTTTTATTGTATTAATGACGGAATTATTCTACAAATATCATTTTTCCTGGACTTGATTTACTATTTGTTTATCTTACTTTCAGAAAAAAGTGACGATCAACTTTTGATGTAGGAAATGGTAGAAATTCAAAACATAAAAAGGAAGTTTCCAACGCAGACGAAATGACTTATAATTTCAGATAATTTTAAACTTTCAAAATCTAAACTGAACCGAAAGATTTGCTTGCAGAGCAATAACAAACATCTATAATTGTAACTATTATAATTTGAGAGCAATGCGAGAAAACTGTAAAATTTAAATTAAAGTTCTTTTATATCTGAATTCATGAGGTTGAAAATATTTTAAAGTTTAGAAATTTTCTTTTTTTTTTGCATTTTTATTTTAAATTATCCTTTTTTAGATCCTCGTTACATTCTCTTTTTTCGTTCTCTGTAAAATAAAGAATCAGGAAACAAAGTAGTGACCTGTCAGCACCAAGGTTATGGTACAAAGAGGGATAATTAGGAAGTGTTCAGAAGTCATAAACAGCAACACGTTTTGCATTTTGAAATATTATATTTAAAAAGTGCGTTTCATAGATTGAAACTGTAAAATTTGTTTTCATTTCTTAGGTGGCCATAATGTCGAACATTTTTTCAATGTAACATGTTCTAATCACAATAAAGACACTCGATTTCAAGTAGGGACTTTTTCTTTATGGAAAAATCTGAAATGGTGAATTATCCCTCTATGATAAAGTTTTACGCAGTTATCTTTCGATAAAAAAATTTATGCAGTTGACATTCTGGAGGAAAATGTTGTAAAGTTTTTTTCTAATATGATTTTTTAAAAGTCGTCCTTCTAATATGATTTTTAAAAAGTCTTCCTTCCATGACTAAAGTTGGGTTTTTTAAAAGTTGTTCTTGTCCCATAAAGATTCAAACAGTTATCCTTCTTTTATCATGTTTGTCGTGTTTTAAACCTCATTCTGAAATTTTCTACTGCATTATATAAGCATAAAGAAATGATCTATTTTTCTATTGATTTTAATAAACTTTGTAAAAGTTTAAATATGAAGCATTTTTAATTTAAATAACTTAATTTTCAATGAGATTAAATTTGAAAAATAGTATGCAAATTCCATACACATTGAGACGATAAAAGCAATGGAATAGCAGTTTGCAAATGTATAGGCATCAGTAATGTCACATAAAAAAATGTATAAACGGTTAGAGCATTTACATGACTTTCGTATGTTTTCAAGTGGAAAGTTTTCTGACGTCAGTATGACCTCATGAGAATTAACAGGCATTGAAAGCGGAATGATAGTTCGAGGTAGATGTTAGGGCAATCCATTTCGGAAATCGTTAGGAAACTCAACATTGAGATACCCAAAGTATTAAGAATTGTACCAAGAAGCCTAATTACAGGCATAACCTCCAACCATGAAAAAGGCAGTGGATGTTCGCCTGCACTAAAAGACTGAGATCAGTGACGTTTGTGTATACTTATTAGTGTCAACAGAAAAACAAAACCGACTTGAGTGGTTTCACTAGCAGCATGGCATCGACTGAAATGCTTCTCTTAAGTTCCCGCCCATATCGATTGAACCCTAAAAAACTAGTAAACCATGGCTTGGTTAGACGAGTCACAATTTCAGTTTTAAAGATACCGTTACCGCTGATGATACCGTTCGAGTATGGCGTAGACCCCAATAATACATGGTTCCAATTTATCAACAAGAGGCTGTGAAAGCTGGTGTGCCTTCATAATGATATGGACTTTTTTATGTGGAATGGACTGAGTCTTCTGGTCCAGTTCAACCGATTATTGATTGAAAAAGATTATGTTCAGCTACTTGAAGACCCTTGTCATTCATGGATTTCATGATCCAAGCAACGGGGAAATTTTTATGACTGGCAAAACACCATGTTACCAATAGGCCACAACTATTCACGGTAGGTTTGAAAAACATTCTGGATAATTCCAGAGAATTATTTGAGCATCCAGATAGCTCGACATGAATCCCATCTAACATTCGTTTTGGGCATAATTGAGTGATCAGTTCATACACAAAATCTTGTACCGGTAACATTTTTGCAATTATTGGTGTCTATAAAGGCAGTATAGCCCAATATTTCTAAGGAGTCTTCCAACCACTTGTTAAGTCTATAATACCACGTGGAGATGCTGCGCTACGCCAGGCAGAAAAGATTTTAGGAAGTATTTTTTAGCAAATTGTGAATGATTTCCAAACAATTTAGAAATCAAGAAATTTCATTTAAATATTACATTGTACCAAAACTTTTGTAAAAGGAACAAGAAATTACTTATTGTAATTAAAAAATAAGACCGAATGATGCATTATGTTCTATTGGTAATTATTAAAAGCATCATCTATGAAATAATAAAATTAAAAAATTAAAATTATTTTATGATTGTTAAAAAAGACATTTACTACTTCAAGATAGGGAAGAATAAAATATAATCATATAACTTCATTGGTAAACAATGAATAGATCTATTGGCAGAGCATCAGATGACAATGAAAAAAATTTATATGAATATGTTGATTTGATGAAAAACAAAAATAGCTAAAGAATCAAGAACCAAAATCAAAGTATTAATTAGTAAGCATTTAAGAGCAATTCTAATTTAAGAGCAAGTCGGTGAAAATTAACTAGTTTTACATATAATATCCTTTATTAATTAATAACTTAAGATTGTTACCACAAAAAAGAAATGGAGAGATTTCTTTGAGTGATTTTAATTATTTGGCATCCCCTAGGAAAAGTTATAAATGAAAAATAAAAAAAAATGAGAGAATATGTTTAGCGAGGCGTGTAAAATTGGAGGAAGAAAGAAAAACGATCGTTTTGACATTTTCATCCATTAGGCTTCATGTACACTCTTTATGTATTTGTTATTCCGTTAACAATAAAGAATCAATAACGTTCTCTCTCCCAAAGTTTCCAAGAAGATAAATTTTCAGGCAGCATTATTCCATTTAATATCCAACGACAATTGAGAAATCATGAATTGTATACATTTAGTAAAATAAAAGATTTTCATTAATTTAATATTATCCAATATTTAATATTATTTATATTAGATCATCAACTTAAAAAAAATACATTGCTACTGTTTGAACTTACAAATTTATTGCATTGTGTGCTGGTGGTACTTAGGCAGTATTAACCCTTATATCATAAAAAACAATCAATACATCTTTGCACAGCGTGAAATTGCTAATAATAATTGTAAAAATAGATTATTTTGCTCTCAGTGATAACTGACGTTTTGTTTTAAATAATTTTTGCAATGTAGCAAATATTCAGGATGGGACAGATATGCAGAAATGTCAACATCTTCTTTATTCACTAGAAATGTTGCTATTTGAAAAGTACTAATTTTTTTAATGAATTATTTTCTAACTTAAAAAAATCAACACTATAGAAAACTAATTAAATTCAAAACTCTTTAATATGTGAAAACCCAGAATATTTTAAAATATTTAATAATAATGGATAAAATAAACAAAAAATTATAATAAAATTGTTTGCTGATAGAAATATTATGCATTGTAATATAAAATATTAGATCATATTATTGGTATTGAATTTATACACATATTAATTAATGCTTTCTAATTTTTTCTAAAAATGAACTTGCAATATTTCTAGTAATTTTTTGAAACAACTAGTAAATTTTGTATTAGTCCATTTATCACAAAATAAACATTAAACTATTTTCTCTTTTCTGGTGTTTTAGTGGAAATTTTCTTAAGATGCTCCAAAATTGTCCAGGGCATTTGCTTCAAAAATGCTTAATGTGTCAGATTTATACTTGAGCACGTTACGAGCTGCGAGAACTATCGTCCATTATTCTATAAATTCTTAGAAGAAATTATTATGATCCTTAAAAAAAACAATTTTTCGATTTTGGCGAATCTCCACATTTTAGATCTTCCTGAGACCGAAATGTACATTTTTGGAATTTCATTTGTCTGTGAATGCGAAAACTCAAAACTTTTTGAATTAGGGGACACAATTTAGTATATATAGCTTTTGCATTAATTAATCTTTGAGCAAAATTCATGGAAAGAAAGTTTCTATCCACCTGCCCTAATATAAATTAACACGATAACTGCAAAACGGAGAAGCTAAGTTCGGTGCATGGATTTAACATCTAAACTGAAGATTTCTATCAAAATGCATCAAAGGCTGATCGCTTGTTGGTCTGTATTTTCATAAGTATACAAAAGTGATAGTTCAGAAACGTGATAACTTAAATATATAAAATCTAATATGTAATCTTGTTCCAAAGATTGTAATTCTGTGTCAAATCTTGGTGTTAAGAATGTCAAAATACACATTCCGTTTTCTACTGCTACTGTAACCACATCTCAGTATTTAATCGCCAAACAAATTGCCAAAGATATCATGCTTGTAATCTGTTTCGTAACCATTGTTCACCAACTGCATGTAGTTAATACACAAGTACATTTAGTAGGATGACATAAGTGAAACATTTATCATCCTACCTTATTATTTAAAATATATCAATTATTGGACATTTGTTTTGGGTAATTAAAAATATAAATGCAATAATTAAGAGTTGGAATGATTATGGACGGGAATAAGTTTTAAAATATGCCTCTCCTCCCACAGGAATCTAAAATTAGAATTAGATTTAGAGAATAGGTAGGAAATGATAACCTATATATATTTTTCAAAAAATATTAAAATCCCAGTTTTGGAAATGTTGTGACAGCTACATTTGAAAACATAACGCGAAGAAAATAACTCTGGAAATGAAACCTTCCATTTTCTTTCCCTAAAGTTAAGTCTTTAACAAAGAATTTCATATGCGCATCGTTATTATATATTTGTGATCCATCCTTCTCAGTATATGTAGGGATGTTAATAAAGAATTAGTTGAGAAAAAGAAAATATCAATAAATTAATTTATATAATAGAAAACTAGTTAAGCATTTCTGATTATTTTATAAGTACTCTAATTTAATACCTTTTCTACTGTCTGTGTAAAAATCGTGATCTCAAGCATTGCATTTATT
The DNA here is from genome assembly GCA_026543865.1 of Argiope aurantia. Lineage (NCBI taxonomy): Eukaryota > Metazoa > Arthropoda > Arachnida > Araneae > Araneidae > Argiope > Argiope aurantia. Next base: position 179,211 of record JAPMOR010109366.1, read on the forward strand.
TTGTTAACTGTATCTAACTGTATTAAATTTTTTATCTACTTAGTTAAACTTAATTTATAAATTAGATTGTCTTTAATTTTTTAAAGTTCTTAATTTTTTTTAGTTTATTTAATATTTATGCAAAATGAAAAGAAGGAAATAATTCAGTTTTAAAATAAACAATGCACAATTAGGTGCAGGTTTGGAAACTTCAATCCCAATTCCATCAGTCCGTTTTTAAAAACTTATAAGTTCTGAAATATAATGTGCAATGAAATCATATTTCACTTCTGCATTCTAATAACCTCCGAACCTCCGAATAAAAAAACATATTTTAAATTTAAAGCCTAAGCTCAAAATATAAATAAAGCTATGCTAAATGACACACTTTCATATAGAGTAACATTTAATAACTTGTTTCAACATACTGATTTTGATTAAATTCTCAATAAAATTGTTTAAAAGATAGAAAATTTATGTCACTAAGGTCATCATAAGAATCAGAAGAGATCATTCGTGATCATGATTTGATATCCTAATTCTTGAATAAATTTTTACCGTAGTGAAAATGCAATTTACAAATTCTATTTATAAATCCATTTTTCAGTATTATGTATAACATATACCATCAATACACTTTCTGAGTTTATTCTACTTTTTTGATCAGTGAAACTACAATAAATAAATATTTAAAAAAGACAGTTTCCCCTTCATTGAATTTTATAAACATAAAACCACACTTTATGAATTAATGAAAATTTCGTCCTCGTACTTTAGAAAAAGGTTTTTTTATTGTATGTATAAAATATTTTTTTCTGTAACTTCCTTTTCCAACTATCTTTGCAAAATTATATGAAAAATTGTCCTTATATAATAAAGTTTTTTTACATTTAAAGTAGATATGATTTGTTTATTTCGTTGATTCACTGAAATTTGAAATTCAATTGAAATTATTCCGATAATGTAGATATTTTTATACCTTTGAAAAATAAACAAATTTAAACATTAATAGATCAAAGTCTTTAACTTCCGAGAAGAATTTTAATTGAAAACGAAAACATAATTATTACTATTTTCTGCTTTTCTATATTAAAATTTATTTTTAGTTGATTGAAGGAAGATTTTATTTTTATCGAAATAAACAAAAGAAAATGAATTCATTTAGATACAACTTGATTGCTATATTAAATTCATCTTCACTTTTTGTTAGTTTTCAAATAAATGGAACACAATTTTTGCGAAAATATTCATTTCGAGGAATATTAAATTTTATGCATTAGAATATATGATAAAAATTAATAACTTGATTTGAATTCAATTTCTTTTAAACATTTCTTAGAGTTGAATTTCAATTTTATGGCAATATATTCAATTTATTGTTTGAAGTATTAACATATTTTTCTTAATATTCTGAATAATCTATATTAAAATATCTGTGATGAAAATATGCGCGTGGGCTTTTATATTTCAAAATCTCATTGTATATTATAATTTTTCAAGAGTAAACCAAACTGCATTAGGAGAATTATCATATTATATCTTTATTTATAACTTTTTGAATTAGATTCCATATCGTTAGAATAACATTGATTACTTTGGATTTGTTATTAGTATCTGAAACAGAATTAATTCTTGGAATATAAGTTGTGAAATTGTTATTATTAACCTAAATTTTGTATAATAATATAAGAATTTAATTTCTTATTTATACTTTTTTAAACGAAAGGAGCTCTGCTGAATTATGGAGCTCAGGTAAGAAATATGTATTTTCTTGGTTTGTATAGAAATATTTTCATTAATATTTGAAATCTTTTCGTGCATATAAATTGTATTTCAGAAAAAAATGCCGAAAATTTCCATTTTTCAATAAGATCAGATATATTAATCAGTTTTGTCTTCTTTTCGTAAAGAATTTTTATAGGTAATATGAGTATCTCTCTCTGGATGGAAATAATTAATTTTATATTGAAGCCTGTATGTCACACATAACTTATATTTTATATTACAGCTGCACGATTTAATAAATAGGAAGTACCAGTATGTGGATATCAGAAATTCTGTCCCCCCCCCCTCCCAAGTAAAAGAATGATCTAGCCCATTATTTCTATATCTGCTGCTCTATTTTATTATTTGCATCGGTACGTTTACTTCTTATGATATCGAAATAAACAACATTTTTTGAGGAAATCAATAATTTTTTTTAAAGTGATACAAAAAAGCATATATATGCATCTTGTAGATTGAATATTATTCAAATATATCGAAACTTTTCCATAAGCGTAACAATTTAAATTAATGTCATTTGACGAAATCGAATTTGATATTGAATTTTTCAGGATTATTTAATGCACTGATTGCCGCACCACACGCGTGTGCGTTACAGATATGCAATTCTACCAAATCGTCAATCTTATAAAATGACACATTCTCTACTTTAGTTACGAGATAGCAAAGAAGTAGTAATCTAACTAGATAGATGACCCGAATATCAGGCTTGAGTCATTTCAATGAATGCGTTAAAAACATGAATATATTCTTAGGCATCTTTAATTTTGAAGATTATCTTACGTTTTCTTTTATTGAGTTTGCCACTAATAAAATTACAAAACTGAAGATGACGATGTTTCAAACGGTGGATTTTATCACAGAGAATATTTTAGAAATTTTTTTAATTATTCCATTTGAAATGAATGAATTTTTACGTTAGGATTTTATCTACGAGATTTTAATGCTGAAAAGATTTCTGACAAATCTCTAACTAACAATGTACTGTTTTATTCTGCTAAATTACCCTTAAATTGAAAATTATATCTGATAGAAGAAAGTTTAGAGACGAACAATTATATAAAAAGTTGCAGGTGATAAAAAGTAATTTGTATTATTTGTAAACATTTATGATTTCATATCCTTAACTAAACTTAAAATTGTTCTTTTTATGATTAGGTAGACAATAAAAATTAAAACGTGAGTGAATGTGTCAAAAGCGGAAAGGACTACTTTCATGCAAATAGAGTATTTTTTTATTTATCATCGTCCATTTATAAACTTATAAAACTCAAGAAACGCTTCATATCTATTATATTTTATTTTTCAACTGAAAATGTTTTACTTACCAGAGAAGAGGAAGATAAATTCATGTTAGATGTCTTTTCACAAAAACGATCTGAGAGTAATTACATCATTTATAAGCGGAGTCAATTCCCGGAAAAAGAACGATTTTGGGTTATCTTCGCCTATTCACTATGGGCACCTTATCTTTATTATGCTTTCTGAGCAATTTATAAAGATTGTCTACATAATAGAAAGTGACAAAGTTGCTACAGATATTTGTTTTTCTGCACCACCATTCTTCCTCTAAATGAAATATACTCCACTCGCATAGAATAAAACAAAAAAGTTTAGATCAGGACATGAGTAATTTTTCTTGGATATATTGAGTTATTTGGAAAGAAATTCAGGAAAAAAAAGATATACTTGCGTATTTTTATCCTCTATTCTTTATATTTTCAATCCTGAAAATACAAATTATCTCAATGTGACAACTGAATAATGAACACTTTTTTTTTCTTTTTCCAAGTGAATTTACAAATCTAATTTGGATTTCAAAATGACCATACATGTTGTTTGGAAATAGTTCCCTTGAAGAAAATATTATGTTTGAACATTATATAAACAAATCATAAAAGTCTTTTCATGTATTGGTCCGCAAAACTTGTAATAGATCATTTTCTATATCCTTCTTCAAGATAGAAAACAAAAGTGAACAAATACCAAAAATTCCATTTATGAAAAATGACGGGCCACTTGAAGGTTTAGGAAATCTTTTAAAATGTAGTGTTATGCACAGAAATGATGAATTTAGAAACATCTGCTGAATAGAATTAACAATAGAATACATGTTTTTTCTTTACAAAAAAAAAATACATGTATGCTTGAATAACTGCATAACATTTAGGAAAAGTATTATAAAATTTAGTTTAGTATTTTTCTGGTGAAATGTTGAGAAACAAAATATGCGAGTTGGCTACATTATGAATTAAACAATATCCCTTTGACATATATCGCATCATAACGATTCTGCAGTAAAAATAAGTCCTTTTTTACCAACACATTTTTACAATGTAAAAAATATTTTGATATCATTTTGATGACAATTGTTCATACGACAGGCATTTTGGCATTTTTCTAAAGTTTCCAGTTTCATCTAATTCTAGTACACCTCTTGCCATAAATCGATCATTTGTGCAAAAATTTATCAAAAAGCATTTAAAAAAACTTTTATTGCTGTCCTTTCAAAGAGTCATATGAAGATTATAAATGAAAATAAAAATGTATTGCCAAATGACTATACGATGCATTGAATGGTTTAAAGGTGTTCTGCTAGAATTATTCAGTTATTGCAAATTAAATATTTATTATAGAACAAATAATTTATCATTAATTGACATAAATTCCATATTTATGAAATATTTTATTATTAACGACAAAATATCATTAAAAAACGCTTCAGGAATACTCGATATTATGTATTTATAAAGTAAGCATGCAGAAATTTTGAACAATCCGGCTGCAATATTTGCGTAATGTAAAAAAAAATTTAAATTATTAATAAAATTTATTTGACTTATTTTATTAATATCAAAAATTTAGTTTAATGGTTAGTTTCTTTTGAATAATTTTGCACAATCATTAAAACTTATGATTTAATAAAATAACTTCATTTTATGTAAAAAATTGGTCCGATTTCAAGACATTTAGACAAAAATTGTGAAGAAAACTTATGCCGATATTGAGTTTTTGCTAGATAAAAGCAATATATTTATCAATATCTACAGAAATATCTTCAGAAATTGTTATCATTGCAGGATTGTCAAGAATGTATTAATATTGCTCGCTTCCGGACAGCAGAATAACTACTCACAATAATAACATGTTTATCTGGGCATTTCATGTTTCATTTGTAGGCAAATTTGTTGTAAACATAACGATCAATATAATCGTACAGTATCAATATTGTTGCGAATATTTAGGGCAATTTAACCCAAATAGCATAGCATAGTATATTGTATAGTAGACTCTCATTGATAGCAGAAATCACATTTTCGTATAGCTAATTCTATTAAATCAGACTGATGAAATAGTCAGATAATAGGATTCGATTTAATCTACAATAGAGTCAGAAATTAACTAAATCCGTCTGTGCATAGAATGTTAACTATTAAAGCCATATATCGTCTACAAGTAAGTTTGTGACATAATTGATGTTACATTGTCGGTACATCTACTGGTTTGGTTAATTGATAACCAATAAAGTTATGATTAATAATAGTATATAAGCCTTTAATTATTTTAAATATCAGTAAAATTCATGAGACAAGGAAATAATAGATTTTTTTTTAGATTTAAATATTGTAAAAGTTTTTTCTTAATTTTTACAGAAAAAAAAATCATATCTGACATTATTTTTTTAACCTTTTTAGAAACTTTTTAGCTTTAAATGGAGAATTTGTTTAAAATGAAGGCTGTAAAAACTGAGATGTCCAGTAAAGAAATGTTGCTTAAGTAAGAGTATAAAATACACACCATAAAGAAAAGCGGGATTTTTAAAAAACAATCTAAACTAGAATGGGGAAATATTTAAATAAATAAACAAACATGCATGTTAAATAATATGCTAAAGAACAGAAATAAATCTTATGCCTCAACGAAATTCTCTCTCGGAAAAAATGTCATAAATTAATGGAGATTTTTTTTTTTGCTCTCATATCTTTAAAATGCGTTTTACTGTATAATTTATGGAATGTTTTTGAGATGAAAAGTAGGAATTTATGGCAATGGTTAATCGGAAGGAAATTACGATTCAAAAACCTTTGTATCGAGTTTAATAAAAAATGAAACCATATTTTTTATATGCATTTTGTAATTTATTTTGATATGAGGATATTTTGCAGTATTTTTAAAATCCTGCAAAGTACAGGATACTAAAACCATGATATCAAAACTCGAAAACTATAATTTAAAGTCGGAAAATATGAAAATCATAGAATCTATAGATTGAAATATATAATATTGATTCTAATTTTTATAATTTATTTACAAACGCTTTTAAAATTTTGCAATTTTCTATATAATACATTTATTTTTAAATAAAATCTTTAGCACTTTATTTTAAAAATTAATTGATTTGCTATTAATTTACTTCTTATTCCCGATACACACTTTTAAGAAGAAAAAAATGCTTTGAAATGTTTATTTTTAAATTTCATTAAAAAAATGTTAAGAATTCTTGTAAATAATTTTAAATATTTTTGTTTGATCCAAATGTATTTAGTTTTTGATAGATTCAACACTTTTAAGTATTGCTTGCTTTAAGTAATTTTCTGCTTCTAAAAACTCATCTTAAGATAAAGGAAATGAAATAAAAATATCAATAAATAGCATCCAATTCTTCTGGTATGCTAATCCAATAGCAACAAATGAATGAAACTTCTCATCAATGAACACGTGTAACTGATGAACTTTTACAAAAAAATACATTAATATAATACAAAATGAAATTAACTAGCAATACTGAAATTCATATTTAAAACCCAATAATATTCAAATGTTTAAAACAAGTAAAAATAGAGTATATAAAACCAAATTTCATGAAGAATCCAAATACAATTAATATTAACTTTGTTTTTAATTCAATCATTTTATTTGTATAAAAATAACTTTGTGAATATCTTCATAATATTCTTTCTGTTTATTGCCAATCACTGAAAATTTCAATTAATATAAACATCAGTAGTATTTGAAACGCGAAACTTACAATCCTACTTACCAAATTCAGAACCATTTAATTTCTCTGAGGACATTACCATATAACTATTTACATAGCTTACAAAACGGTTCGCATGGTTGAGAAGTGGCTCTATTTGACGATAGTATACGATAATTTGATATCGACTGAAAATCCAACTATTATCTTTATATTAAAGGTAATAATTATAATGTAGGATAAAAAATCAATGATCATGAATGTTTAATATTAGTATGTACTGATGTATAAACGTTTTCATATAGATTAAATGTAATTGAATGTGCAATTTAAGTCAAAAATGAGAGAAAAATTCTAGCTCGCATAAGAAAAATAGAAGTAATTATGATATAATTACTTCAGGATTCATTTTAAATAACTGGTTGCATCGAATTTAATGTAATGTTTAAAACAATAAGAGATCAGCTGACAGCTATCAAACTATTGTGTCGATTTCGAGCTTATTTTTTTTTTACTAGTTCATAAATAATTAGACTATCTTAAATGTCAAATACACTATAAATTATGCATCATTAGTCAATTAAAATTAGCGTCATGGAGAAATTTATGTTTTCGCACTATTCTTGAGAAATATGAGCAATTATATGTGAAATCCCATATATTTTAGAATGGGTTATCATTTGTATGATAATTGTTGTAACCTTTGAAGTTTAATGAGGAATATAAAATAATTTTTATCATTATTATGATGATAAATAATTTCTGTGATACCTCAAATAATAAAGTCATATCATTGAGTGAAGGTCGAAGTTTGTTGTATATGATGTCTGCTTTGATTTTTCTGCTTGACCTTTATATTATCTTGTACTCAAATATTTTCATGAAATTTTCGTATATTAAATTTGTTTCATATGGTTGAATAATATTCTGTCATATTAAATCTTGTATTAGTGTAATTGTTTGGAAATTATTTTTTGTGGCACTTTTATTTACATATAAAAAAACGTTCGAGATCTAACGAAATAATATTAACACTGATTCAAGTCATTTCTGTTTATTTATTTTAGCTCATTGTTAAAAAAATATAGTATTTTGATTTGAAGTGAAGATATTCAGTAAGTTTTCTTTGAACTCATTGCTCTGTTACAGCTGTTTTATAATGATTTACTGTTTGTGCGTTGATAATCTCTAGAAATGCTGTTTTGATTTGTCTTCGTCGGTTTTTTGTTAATGGTGTTTCTTATGTCCATGACGAATAAGGCTTCGCTATCTGTTATAGAGCTTGTTGAGATTTTCATCCTACACTTAAGGGACAGATTGTATCACTGTAGCAATTTCTATACTTTTGTTTGTCTTCTGGGTAACAATTTTTTAAAAAACATCGCTAAAATTATAAGTTGTCAAGCTGTTCAGAATGGAGGGTTTTGCGTTTAAAATTTTAGTTTTTATATCAGTTGGTAAAATATACGTGCACTCAGAATCTTTTGTGCAGTCGGGTTTGGTACTTTCAACCATTGTTCTGAAATCAAAATTCATCCATCACATCCAAAGGATGTTAGATGAATTTTTTTCATCTACTTTTTTCTAACCCGAAATGAAATCTGAAATTATTTTCAGTTTGTTTCTGTTCTTCATTTTCATTTAAGAACTAATTTCACAATGAAACTTAGCATTTAAAAAGATTATTTCATTATCGAGAAGAAAATTAAAGGCTTTTACAAAAATTTGTTTTATTTCTTCATTTTTGTAGGGAAAAAGTATCTGCAAATTTGAAATGCAAAGAAATATGTTTATTTACCTATTTTTATACATATAGATGGTTTTAAAATATTACTTAAATCTTGAAGTAATATCACACTTTATACTTTTACGTCCAAATGCTCTTCATTTCGAGCAGATTCGTTTATTTTATCGCTTTACAAAACGTAGTTCTCTGCGAAATGTCGACGTAGATTGAAGTCATTATTTTGTATAAAAAATATGTCTGGCATATGTCTGCTGAATCGAATGCTATAGTCAAATTTCAACTTAATAAATTACTTAGATGTCAAAAGGCTTTCGCTGACGTTTTCTTCTTGTATTTTTTTCCAGCTCCGGTAGATTGAGTGCTACTATATTTTTCTTATTCAGCACGGAATGAAATCGCTCATATTACTGGTAAGATTATTTGAGAGAAAACGGAGGACTTCTATTTAAGCATTTATATATTTTTCATCATGTGTGGTTCAACTGAGATGCATTCTATTTACATTGCTTTTCTGTTCGGGTCTATATGACCTGAAGAATTGATACCTTCGTAAACATATATAGTACAGGAATATTTTCATGAAACTTCTTGACATCCTTGGCAAATAATATAAATATGTACTAACAGTTGGATTTAGGTTTATTCTTATTTAGAAGGAATATTTTTCAATTTATATTTAATGTATCGTTGGGGTCAATATGGCTCAATGCAAAAAAAAATCATTTACCCCTTTTTTTGGAATAATTCAAAAGAAAAGAATAACAATAGTTTCTGTAATTTATCTGTTTTCGAAATCTGCTTCGTTGACATATGTATTTAGTCACATGACAAGAGAGTGCATTCAAGGGCCAAAAGTTGATACGATTAGCAGGGGGTCCCTCTCTTTGCTCTTATTGCAATGTTTCTTTTTTACTGTTGTATTTCACTTTTTAATACACTGTAAGAGAATTGTGCCTGCGAATGTGAGAAAAATAATGGCAAATCGCAGAAATGTTATCCCCATGTTAGTATTCTATAACATAATTGATATTTCTGCGTACAATGCATTTGTTCTATGGACTTCAATACATAGTGAATGAAACGAAAACAAATTGACTAAATGAAGGTTATTTTTTGGATGAACTGGGAAAATCAAGCATATTTCCACTGCTGAGATAAAGAGAAAACGTACCATCGGGATCTGATGAGAATACTTCATTGTGTGTCAAACGTGCAAGGTGCAAGCTTTGTCCGTCAAGCAATGACAGCAAAACTAACGTGTTATGCTACAATTGTAAGAATCACATTTGTAAATCTCATGTAAAATATTATTGTTCAAAATGTAAATAAAAATGTTTCAATTTCGTATTTTTATTTTAATAGATGCTTTATATTATTGTAAGTTTAAATTTCAAATATTTTTTTTTGTTATTTTTATAGCTGCTTTATATTATTAGATCTATTTTTAAACTTTTATTACTATTGTTTAAACCCTTTTTTAAATGACACCTGTCAATTACTGCAAGAAATGTTAGTTTTCCGAGTCTGGTCATATTGACCCAAACTCTACATACGTAAAGTAAGTACGAACAAAACAGCAGGGTTAAATAAGCTGTTATGTGCATTAAAGAAGTATCTCACATATTTAGATTAGACCGGCATAAATAGAAGATTATTCATGGCCATGTTTATTCCTCATTTCGCAATTTTTCGAGTCTAGATTTCTGAGCACTTTTTTTAGAGAAATCAATAAATTTATCTAATTTTACAGTTTATTTCCAGCTTCTGCAATCAATCTGATTTTGAATGTTCAGAATTTTGTTCGGATATTAAATACTTAGAAAATAGATAATATTTATTCATACATTTTATAATAAATATATATGGCACAAAATTAAAAATTATCTCACCAATATATACGATTTTATAATAATGTTTTATAACATTCAATAATTATTAGCAGTAAGCTTTTACTAAGTTAATGAATTCAGCTTATTTTTAAACTATGAAAACACATTTTTCTTTTGTCTGATGGAGCAAAATAAGAAACGAAAGGTAGTAATAAAAGCCAAGAGATTATCCATATATTTAGATAAAAATTAGCCATCAAATTGACTAACATATAGATGTTGAAGTATATGTTTTTCAATTAAATTATTTCTGATAAGAAGTTTTTTACTTTCATGTAATAATTAACTGAATTTTGGAAGTAAACATTAAAGAATTTATTTACTCTAAATTTCTACTATGAGTAATTATAAATAAAGCAATATGCATTTAAAAAACCTTCTTTCCTTTTCCAAAAATAGCATTTTAAACATTGTCCATTAGATGAAGAATATCAAAATAATCAGCAGAGAATTACATTTAATTTGCAACATCCCTAAATTATTTTAAAACATAAATAAATAAATAAAATAGAAATTTAAATATTAAAATGCTGCGAATTATTTGTTACAAATTGAAATAATGGTGAGACATTTTATAAAAATTAAATAGCATTTAAAAATTTGTTTCTACAAATATAATACTAAAGTAATGAAGAAACTATATTTAGCCAACGGTGGTGGCCTCTCCTGAATTTTCTCGTATATTCCAATTTCCTCTCCAAACTTTCTCACATAAGGCTGTATATCGCGATTACTTGGAGGCAATTAAGTCCCACGAATGTAATTTGTAAAGTTATTTAGTAAAGGAAACATTTATTTGTGCTTTATTATTGATTTAATTTTATACTTATGGAAAACACATACAATTATTTTGATTTAGATAAAAAAAAGAGTAACACGAAATATATTTAATTTTTTTGAAGTTTTTTATAAAGGAATCCTATTTATATAAAAAATATTTTAGAATCATGAATTTTATCATATTCTTTCAGAGTTTGGAACAAAAATAACTCGCATATCTACACATTGAAAACAGCTTCGATCTTCAAATAAAGTCTCTTTGGTAAAAATCGGAGTCTCTTTTCATTAGCTTTATATTTACTTTCTGAGTTGAAGATTATTGATGCATTTCTTAATATTATGCAATCTAATTACTAACAAACTTAACTCCATTTCAAGGAATGTCTTAGAAATAAAACTAGCATTCAGTTTAATAAAATTTAGCGTATGATTAACTTTTCATGCACCTACTGCCATCAGTTAAAAGAATTTTATAACTGTTCATGCTTAACAATGAGTAATTTAGATTCCAACAGAATAATTTATTTCCGTTCAATTTTTCTGTTTTTAAAATGCCTTTATTCTGAAATAGATAGAGTAACTTAATTCAAAAAAAATAACAAACTCGACACCAAATTTGTCGAAGTAATGGATAATGGTTGTTTCCGAAATGCAAGGTTATTGATTTCGAAATAGAAAATAAAAATAATCTAATACAGTGCATTTGAAAATGTCTTACGATGTCTCATTTATCTCTTTGGTCGCACTCAATTGTTTGCTTCGAATTTCAGAACTTAAGTCATTTGTTTAATGATGTTATTTATGTCCTTTTCCTGGGTCTATCGCAAATTTACTTGGATAAAAATAAAGCTCTTCCAATTTGTATCGTGTTCAATTTTTCTTCCAAAACATAATGGCATTTAAATTCTTTTCTCTATTAATACGGATAAAAGAAAGATAGAAATGTATTTGCTTTGTAAAAATATAAGTTCTTTTTGTATGGATGTTGATTGCAAAAGATAAATGCTGAAAAAAATTCCATTTTGAGTAAAGGAATTATAACAATTCGTTTACTTGAAGATTTCTGTGATGCGATCTTATAAAGTATTGTCTGGTAGAAGAGATTAATATCTTAAGAATAATTTATGAAACTTTAAGTTTTTCGGCGTATGCAATGGTATAAGATTTACAAAACCTGCTGTTTTTTTAAGTTTCTTTGTATTGGCATCAAGATACTTGATATATGTCAACTAAGATTTTGTTTTCCTCTGAAAGTAATCTTTCCTAAAAAGATTAAATTTTTGATTTATGTATTATAAGAGTTATAAAATGATGTACATTAAATTCCTTTATGAATTTGGAAGATTGAAGAATGCGTAAAGAAATTCCTTTTTATCCCTTGAAAGATTTATTCCATTTTATCAGAATTACTTCGGAAATTCCCATATAATTGACTTCTACAATCTCCTTTATAAGAAAATACATTATAAATTTCAGCAATGAAAGTTATATTAGCGTTTCGGAGGTTTTTGCTAATTTTGGAATACGTTGACAAGAAAACCTTTGTAATAGGTAATGTATTATCCACAACGTTTTTTGGTAATGATCTGCTACTTTTTGGGAAATTTCGATATCCTTATTTTCATAGAATGTCTTTATCTTATGGCTAGTGGAGAATTTAGATATTTTGCCGCCTAGGTGGTTGCATTACGATGTTCCTCCTTCAATAATCGAACCGAAGTAGTTTCACACTTTAAGTGTCTTCAAATTTAATTTATCTTAGTGTATTTATCTTATTATCTTAGTATTAGTGGTAGTGTATTATCTTAGTATTTAGGTTTATCTTAGTGTATGGTTTGAAGAATTAACTATAATTTTCAATTGATTATATTATAAATTATTAAAGATATTTATTAAAGAGTTCCTTACATGCAATTAAAATCATTTAATTACCGTAATGAAAGAAAATAATAATTTACAAATAAACAAAACATTTAAAGTTTGTAATATTTTGCAAGAGGAATATAACATAATTAATCAAATGGATATTATCAATTATGGATATTATAAAAATGAATAATATTCAAATGGATTGAATTGTTATATCTAATTCTTCGATAATACACATTCTAATTTTAATGTTTAATAATTAAATTTCCAAGTCTTATTTTTCAAATTCATTTTGGCAGAGGAAATGTTTTAACCGACTTACCTATGCTTTTTCTTTACTCGCGCAACCCAAGACAGCTGCCGGTTCATCCTAACCAAAATTAGCTACTGCTTTGCTACTAGCCATAATTTGGTTGATTTTTTTTTTGATGTGCAGCTTGTCTCAAATGTCGAGCAGGCTTCTATATTTTAACTAATAATGTGCTGGATATGATTTTGATAGTGTTTTAATGAATACTATTCTTCCAATCATCTGATATGAAGTTTCGTCAAATATATTAATATTTTACCATAACTTGAGGGCTCAGTTCAAACCCTGCAGCATACAAAAAATGTCCAATTCACCAGTTTTTATAAATCTAATTACTAAGGATAAAAACTTCAACTGACTCAACAATTTATTCAAAAATGTTTCGTAATTGCTTCTCATATCTGCATATATTTTGATTGGATTAAGATAAAATTTTAAAACAATTATTTATTTTTAAATTTCTGCTGTTATCTTTCATGTAGCACATTTTTTTTCTTAACAAAATTTAAAAATATATCTATATATAAAATTAAAGGATAAAATAACCGAAGATTTTGAGAAATTTATTTGCTAAAATTAGGTTTACAGAAAATTTCTCATTCCTATCCTCTTCAAAAAAATAAAAAAGAAAAAGAAATATTATGCCATTTTTAAAGATATTAAATAATATCTATTTACACATTGATATTACCTAAAGTAATATGTTTACTTAAATTATCTGTGAAAATTGCACTTTAGTGTAAATTAAAAGGATGTAGTAAGTATTCTTTATTCACTTCAGCTATATATGTATTGTCCATCTAATTTATGGCTTATTATAAATTTTAAGGAAAAAATTGAAAGCACACTATATTATTTACTATTGAGTTTAAGTTTGTCTGAGTAATTTCTGAGAAAAAGGGGTTTAATTTTCCTGGACAAATAATCAGACCCAGAATAAATATTAAAATACTAATTCGCAATATTTGCGAAAATTGTAAATAAAATTGTATGGTATTCTTCTGATGTTTATGATTTTTTGAATAAAAATAAAGTTTTGAAAAAAAATGGTTTATTCTTTTATGCAAGTAAACTTCTGTTCATAATATCACATCAATCAGTAGGCAGAAGTAGAATAAAAACAATGACGTTTATTTACACGAAGACACACAGGAGAGCACAAAGCGACAACTATATACAGCACAGAAGACGATTATCTTCAGCCGAGACGTGTAGCATACAACAGCAGCATACAGCCAGAATCTACTGCAGACAGTAGCGCACAGCTCAGTTCAACACTAGCTTGCCTCAGTCGCTTCCGACCCTTCCGTCTTCTACTTCTCCGACTCTGGCTCGGATTACTGACTTCACTTCTCTGGCAGGTGCAGCCCCTTTTATAGGTCTCAGGAGGCGGGGCTAGAAGCCTCTCAACCAATCAGGAACGTTCGAGTCGTATCTCGGTTCCTACTGGGCGGATCGGGAAAATTCTCGAAGTTTCGGGTATAATCTATTTTGGCGCCAAAGTCGCCAAATTGGTCGCCAAGTCGCCAAATGGTCGCCAAGTTTGTCGCCAAGCTCCGGGACCCCCGACACGACGCCCAGACTCTGTCCCATAGAGATGACTGTAAAACATTCTTTCCAATGATGGAACCAACTATGCTGGGAAGCAGCATTACGGATTCGTAACAATATCATACTGAATTGAATTATACTTTATTTTCTTGAAAGGTGAACCTAAGTTTCGATAGAAAGATAGATTAAATTCTGTTTTGAAGTCGATATGTCATATTGAAATTTAATTTTTTGTAATGTGACATTGGGTTAATGGTTAAAAAAAAACTTGTATATGCTTTTATTAATAACTGTAAGTCCTATGCATCCTGAAATGTCATTCCAAATATATTTAAGTATTCAAGATTTTGATTCCTTAAATTTGATTTGTTGACATTCAGATTTTACTATGCAAAATGTTATCAATATATCAATATGCATAATTAATCTACTATCTTTGTTTAGCAACAAGAATCTTTTATTTATAAGTGAAATATTATTAGCACACAAATGGTTAAGTACGATATTCTTTTCATGGGAAAAAAATGTGAGGACAAAGAAAAGTTAAATTTAATCGTATATTAATGTCCCTTATGAAGGTAATACAAGAGCTATTTTAAAACAAACTTCATAATTTTTAATTTCCGTTAGGCGATGAAAACGACATCTGAAACGTGACAAGCATGAAACGTGATCGCAAACGTGACATGCATCGGAACGAATATATAACAGACCTTTAGAACAAAAAAAAAATATTATTCAATCTAATCAGCGATAACGCAAAGAATATCATAAAGCAACTTAAAATTTATTTTGGTATTTCAGATTGTAAAATTTAAATTACAAGCATAACATATTAAATGTTTATAACAAGAAACATTAAATTTACATCATTTGTAAAAAAAAAAAAGTGTCCTCTTATATTTATTTCTAACAGACACAATTTTCCCTGAAATATAATAGAAAATAAAAATTAGTTCATTGATACAGTTTCAACAAATAAAGATTATTTAAGTTAGAATGGATAACTTAAAGAATCATTCTTATAAAATAATTCGTAGCAATGCACAACTTGTATTTAAATACCTATCTTTCATAAATTAAAAAGGAAATTTCTTAACTTGATCTATTTTCAAAATTTTTAGATACCCTTGACTAAATTTAGAAAATTCAACATCTTTTTAAAACATTATTTTAACAATTTATTTTAAAATCTAAATTTATAATTTAATTGTTTAGTTGTCGCTATTTTATTTATTTTGTCCGCAATATCCACT
Source organism: Argiope aurantia (assembly GCA_026543865.1). Lineage (NCBI taxonomy): Eukaryota > Metazoa > Arthropoda > Arachnida > Araneae > Araneidae > Argiope > Argiope aurantia. The sequence goes on from JAPMOR010109366.1 coordinate 195,355, forward strand.
TTTTAAATATTTCAACATATGATTGATCTTAATTATTCAACAAGAGGCTCCGCGAAATTTATGTAGAAGTTGATCTCCATAAATAGTTATGATATTAAAATTTAAACTCTCATAACCTCGAATGACAAAGTAAAAATGTTATAAAAAATTGATTAAAATACAATTTCGTTTAACAAAAGAATTACAAAGACTTAAAAATCAAAAAAGACTTAATATCTTCCAATATGAATGAAAATTAAAATCAGCTTTTAGAAATAACAAAAGGTTCATAAATGGATTTCAAAGAAAGCGTTTTGCAGAAATTTATTACTTAATTTTTTTTTTCATTGATTTCTTAATCGCAGCTTGCATAACATTTAATTAAATTCTCAAACGATTATAACTTAAGATTTTACTGGATTTTGAGTGAATTAATTCAATTTCCCATTAAAACTTTGTTATAATTCGGACTTTTAACTAATTTATGATTCATCATAGGTTAGTAAATGATCCATTAAAAGACTTTTCTTACGTATTTGATCGTTTATTTATATGGAGTATTTTATTAATTACTTGTGTTTGTCGATTATTCCTTTTCTACTTCTAATTATAATTGGCAAACTTTTTAATCCAATAAATCGCTTTTTCTTGTCTTAAGGATTAATTAACATAAAATTAATTTAAAAAATTCTATAGTTAGAAATAGCTGTACTGAAAGTATAATGCATATATTATTATATTCTTAGTTTTTTTAAAGTATTAATAATATGTATTTAACATAAATTCGAGTGATTTGGACATTAACAAACAGAAACTAAACTTAAACATTTCTAAATCTATAAAAGTTTGAATGTTATTATCATCTATGCAATACCATGGATATACAGAGTGCGGCAAAAAAAACTCGGAGAAAGGAAAGATTTATTGGATCTTAGAATAGAAGTTAATTAATTTCTTTTTAATTTGTGTTCATTTCTTTTTGACTATCACTTCAATTATAAGATTTTATAATGTATCTTTTCGATTGCTTTTTTGGCTTTTTTTACAGTTTCAAGCAAAAGATATGCTAGTTTAGATTTGTTTAACCAAGGAAAACGAACAATTTGAAATTGTTCTTTTGCTTAATGTGTTCTCGGCGAACGCTGTCTGATGCAATCTGTCTTTGACAATTATGGTAAACTTTCGATGAACACTTTCAATAACCGTAAGGTCACCAAAAAGCGACTGCAATGAAATTCGAGTGTTCCCATGAGAAAGATTGCTCGTGAACTGGGAATAAGAGACCTATCAGTGCAATGAATAGCAAATGCAGAGCTTGGTTGAAAGCCTTACAAATTCTAAAAGTTTAAGCTTCTCACGGAAGAAAACTCGTGAGGTTCCAAAGATGCCGAAAACTTTTGAAATGGGTCACAAGCAGAGATGGAAGAGATTCCTTTTCACTAATGAGAAGTTCTTTGCCGTCCAATAAGCTCATAACTCCTAGAATTATTGGATCTGGTCGGTAGACGCTCCAAGCACTTCAGTAGTTGTTGAACGTCGCCAACATCCAAAGTCGATCTTGATCGGGGGGGGGGCGGATTTACGGAAGCGGCGAATCAGCTCTGGATTTTGTGGATGAGGGCGTTAAAACAAATGAAAAGGTGTAAAAGTGGGACTTTAGAAGAGGTTGTACTACCGTTGGTCAAAACATCCTTCGACAATGTAAAGTGGACGTTTCAACAGGACTCCGTACCTTCTCATAAAGCCAAAAAGACAGAACAGTGGTGCAAGATGCATTTTCTAGACTTAATATCATCTGAAGCATGAACACAATACTCGCCGAATCTCAGTTCGATGGATTACAGTATATGCTCCATTTTGGAGTCTAAGTTTGCACTAAACCACTAAAAAATGTGAACTCTCTAAAGCAATAGCTTCGTCGGGAAGGGGATAGATTAAAGGTAGAAGACTTGCAGCCCTTTGTTGAAAATTTCAATAAGCGTTTGCGCCTCTGCATCGCTGCAAAAGGCGGTCAATTGGAACCAGTTATTTTTTAGTAAAAGTTTACTCTTATAATTTATTATATTTTGCTAATTAATTTATTTTTTATAAAATTGTATTAAAATTGTTTGCCTAGGGTTTTCTACCGCACCCTGTAATATAAAATTTACAATAAAGTTGTTTAATGAAATATTTCCAAACTGAAATTTTTGACCACATTATAAATGAATATCTGAGTTATGAATGATAAATAAAAAATTTCAATCGAATAGAAATTCTATCGAAATTTTAATAATTTTACCACATTAAATACAAACTTAAAATAGTGCAAATGAATAGAGGGATTTATTATTTCTCAAATATTAGGGCTTAACTTCTTTTATATGGGGCAGTTTAAAAAAAAACAATTTCATTTTAGCATAAAATCAACGTAATCTCTTCTAATAATAAAAATGAATATATGTGTGTGTTGACGTTCAACAGTTCAGACTATTTGGCGTAGATAAAACAAACAACATATATACCTTAGAAGATGAGAATGTGTAACACAGAGTGAATTTTGAAATTTTATTTAGGAATTTAATTAGTTAATAACTAATCTATTTTGTTGTTTCCTGTAATAAATTTAGACTAATTATAGATTGTTTTTTACACATTTTTAAAATTTAAAAAATTGCATTTTTAACTAAACCAGTTTAATACCCTGCTAACTTCTCCAAAATTTTGACATTTTTTAAAAATTATATTTTTGCCCAATTACCACATGAGAATTGCCTTAATTTTTGCTATAGATATTTAAAAAAATTAATAATAGCACATTAGAAAGATTTAAAGACTTATCGTTTACAAACAGAGAGGTATTTTCTGTTATATTTATATAGAATCTTCATAACTATATTAATACACTGCGTAAAAAAGTAGGACACTTGATTTTGTAACAATAACCTAAAAATATTTTATTTTTACTAAAATCTTTTTATTAGAAACATTAAACAAATATTTCAAAAATACAATTTTAACATCACAATTATGATGTTCAAACATAAAATATTAATGGCTACAAAAATAGTTTCTCTTTTTTGAAACTTTGTAAAAAAAGTAGAAGGACAGCATTATAATGAATGAAAAAATAGTGACTTTAATAAGGAATTGTCTTCCCATTGGCCTTTATAACTACAAATATTCTGTTTGGAAGTGAATTTCATAGAGTTTGAATTTCAGTTTGACAAAAATTGTCCCACGAGTCATTCAATGCTTCTCGAAGCTGAGTTTGCGAATCAAATTGCCTTCCATCAGCATAAACTCGACGAACGAACTAGCATTGCCCAGATGTTTTCCACTATATTAAGGTCAGGACTTTTGGCTGACCATGGTAAAACATCCACATTATTTGTTAGGAACCAATTTTTGACTCCAGTCGCGGTGTGAATGGAAGCTCCGTCTTGCTGAAACTTCCACTCTTCACCACCACCCCCCATGTCAGAGGCATAAGGACGAAGCACTTGAATGTTGTCTGTAAGTTTTTGCCTTCCATTTAAGAAAACCAGACCTGTTCTTCCTCCGTATCCAGCAGCTAACCAAACCATTAAACTCCCTCCTCACATTTGTCGTGTTGAATAGTATTCGCCTTCAGTCCCCAGACAATGCCAGTAGTGCTGATATCCGTCTGGACCGTCTAAGTTAAATTTCTTTTCATCGGAAAATGTCACAGAAGTCCATTCTGTAGTCCAGGACATGTGCTCCTTAGCCCACGCTAAACGGTTATCAACTTAGGATGATGTTTCCGTTTTTTGAAAATGAATTTTTTAGATCTTTTAATATAGTTGTAAATTGTTTGTTTCGTCACATGATTAAGTCCTGCTTGATTTCTTGCCTTGGAAACCCTTCCTTTGTTCTTCAGCACACGAGCAAGTTTTCTTTCATCACGTGATGTTAACTTCTTCGGTCTACCAGTCTTCTTTTTATTTCCATTTTTATAAGGATTTCTGATAAAGTTTGAAACTGTATTGGGGCTCATCTGCAACAATCGAGCAATCTCTCTGACACCTTTACCATCGTTTTGATATGCGGAAATTTGCCCTTTTTGCAAATCTTTCAAAGGTATTCCTTTAGGCATTTCTGAGAACGGAGAAACAACGTAACTGTAAAAAAAATTAGATTTTTTTGACAGCAAAGGATAAACAAAGTACAAAATCACTATTTAAATAAAGAACAACTCACTAAATTAAATATATTAGCAAGTATCCTTCTACTTTTTTTACGCATCGGAAATTATATATACTATTTTTCTTAATAATATTAGTGGTAGATGTTTAATTTTTGCCTAAAATGGAAACAAGAGTCATTAAACTAAATCTGCGTAAATATCTGGTAGTTAGGAGAAAATAAGAGATATTAATTGGCAAAAAGACACTGTCCTTCTACTTTTTTTACACAGTGTATTATAGATAGTGAGATCTTATTTCTAGAATATTTTTATTTATCTTGAAATTTTATAAAAAGTTGCAATTTATTAATTGATTATGAACTGGTTAAGCTTTTCAAAAAATGCATGTTATTAATGCAACTAATACAGTTTATCTCAACTACTTAGAACGAAATATTATGGACTATTTTAACCCTTTAAAGGGCCATTTTTTCTAGTCATATTATGTTAAAATAATTTTAGGCTTGAAATTAGAGTAAGAAAAGGGATTCATTTAACTTATTAGATAAATTTAATTAATTTGGTTAATTAATAATTAAGTAACAAATTAAGACGCATCATTTTGTGTAAAATAAAGAACTGAAGCATCCAAGTTTCTGTCTTTGTAAAAAAAATTGTCAGGAACGGAGTATCCTACATTATTTCATACAAATATTGATAAATTTGGTAGGAAGCATACTTCCCACGGCCCTAGAAAGGGTTAACTGGATCTATTTTAATGAAAATGGAGACTATTTTAAATTTCATAATTTGAATATGATTGTATTTTACAATCCTGTGCATAATTCAAATAATTCTAAAATAAAATACTGTTGAGCATTTTCAGCATTTAAAGTATGATTAGTAAAGAAACTATTGAATGCTTTTGTATCGTCTTGGAAAAAATTAACAAAAACTGATTTATTTCCTAAAAAATATTGATTAACATCTTTATTCTTATTAAAAAGTTCCATTTTCAGGTTTTAAATGTAATTTTATCTCAAGTTAGAAGTAAAAAAAAAATAATATTCATTCGGAGCTAGCTGACAGGAAAGTTTTGGATTAATCTCAGATTTCAAGAAAAAGATAAAGTAACTCTCGAGAAAGGTCGCAGAGAAAATCTTTCAATGTGACGAAAAAAGCAAAATATGATCCATTAAAACGTCTAAGGATATTTTTTTTTTCTGAAAACGACACGTAACAAGTTGTCTGTAGAAAACTAAACATCTTATACTACTGAAAAGTTTTCAACATATTTTTTTAATGGAAAGTAGCCAGTAAATAGTAGTAAAAAATCCTCAGTGAAGAAATAATAGTTATTAGTGTTACAGGCTTTCAATCCTAGATAAATTCATTCAGTAATTTGAAATTGAACAATGCTACAAAAAATTTCTTTCAACAATTTCTTTAAAGAATATAATTCCTTTACTGGAACAAGTGAGAAATTCTAGTAAAAGCCTAGTTTTATAGTAAAACCTGTTTTAACCTATATAGTAAACCTTTTTATAGTAAACCTGCTAGTAAAATTTGCTTTGCAAAAAATACTGTATTATAGAGAAATAATGAAAGTTCTCAATCCAGAAAAAAGGGCTTTTTAAATTCACTATTAATAATATTTTTTAAATTTCTTTTTGCTTATTTTCCTCAGAATGAGTAAATACATACATGAGCTAGAAAGCGACGGCGTTGCTGATAATTTGTATAAAATTCTGAAGATTTTTCAACAAAGAAAGCTAACTTTTTAATATTTTATATTTTTTTAATGTTGCGTTCAAGGTGTATATATGTATGTAATATATAGTTTTTGTTATATGCATTTTTCTATATTAAATATAACTTAAAGTTCAATCAGAGAAAAACTTTAAAAATCAATAGTCAAATAAATTTTGGAAACATATATTTTATACAAAAGAGATAAAGTTTATTTTTAAATCATAAAATCAATAATCATCGGTTACAGAATCTACTATTTAAATCATTCAATAAATTTTCAATTAGTTCTTTAATGTTTTATATAGGAAAAAGATGTAGGGTGGAGTAAGTATTTATAAACGTTCAAAATATTTTGCTCATTTATCAATACAATTATCAAATAAAGAAGCATATTTTCACAAAATTCTGAAACATTTGAATCTGTATGGTAAAAATAAATATATGTGAAGCCCAATATTCAGGGAAAATGCCTTTTTTTTTCTCAAAGAATTCAGCAACATTTGTGTTGGTAAATTAGAACATCTCTAACAACTCAATCCATCAAAACTAAATTTAAAAAATTCGCTTGCTATTTATTCTTTATTCAGCTTATATGACTTATATAATTTTTGAAAATATACATAAATTTATCCTTATTATTGAAATGTTGAAAACTCTCAACTAAGTAATCTTATGAGAATGTTAATGTTCATTTAAATATATTTCAGTTTCACCTACTTGGATGCATAGATTGTTTATACATTTCCTTTAAAAAATATTTAACAAAAATATTATTTTCTGAGACATCAAAGCTTTATTTTATCTTATTTCATACATGTAAGGTAGTCATTATATTTATAGTATGTTACACTTTACCTAGTGAGAATATATTGAGATACTGCAGAGGTAGAATGGAATGGACAATAATGTAAACAATGGATTGCAAACTAAAAAAAAATGTATATTATAAACATATATTTGTTTTGTATAAATTCTCAAATCCTGAATTATAAAATGTCAATAATGAGACAATGCATATGTAATTGTTTCTACTTTATATTTGTATTATTTAATCAAGTATTAATATAATGCGTAATGTAAAATGATTATGTTGAAAAGTGTAACGAATATTTTTATTCAATTTCAGATTAGAAATTTGAATTATTTCAATGTAAAATCACAAAATTTCGAAGCGGGAAAATGAAGCTGGTGATATGGCGGTTTATTATCTATTTCAGAGTTGGCGGTTCATTATCTATTTCAGAGTCACAGGAGCGTTTGATCAGAAGGAAACAAAATAGCTTATGGGAAAAAAATAGGTTTATAATAAATACGATTTCTTGAGCTCATATTTTTTTCCTAATTTCTTTTTGAATTTTCCTTGAATTTCTGTTATGGAAGAAGAGACATTTAACCAGATCAAGAAAATTTTTAATAAGTCCGTTTCTTTAATTATCAAATTTGTTATCAAGAATTTCTTATGTCAACTTACCAATCAATTAGAACAAACTATAACGTTAAATATTTCTTGGTCTCCCAGAATTAAAATATGAAATGCATTTAAATGTATATAATTTCAAAATTTTAACACCAACGCATCACAGTTTGTTAGTGGAATATTTCAATTTCAAATGGCGATCATATTTTTTTTTATCAAAGACAAAATTGCCCTTTTCTTAATTTTTTTTTCAAATATCTGTTATTTCTCATTAACAATAATAAGTAAAGACAGTATGGAACATTTCGACTCCACTAAATTGTTGGCTGTTTTGAAAGTCTAAAAAAATCATGACTCACATGTTATCACTCTGTATACATTTTAGTTTTTATTTATTTTAACACTCACATTCTCTGAATTTTATATGAAATGTTCAAAAGAAAAACTCTAAGAGATAATTTATCTTGCATTCTTTAGTATACACTTTCCGAAAAGACGAAATGTGTTGAGTGTCGCATACATAATATCAAACTCTTTTTCGTGTCCAGCTATTCGCTCAGTTGGTCTTTCTCTTACTTTTTTGTGTTTGCAGTCATACATTTTGAATTATTAACATGCAATTTTCCAAACCCAGCCCATCCCCTCCCCCCCCCCACACAAAAGCACACTAGTTTTCCCGAAATGTTACATTTGAAGTGCATTTTGGAATTCAAAAGAACAAATGAGTATTCTTTTAGAATCTCCTAGATTGCTTTTATTCCAAGGAGTAAAATTATGTGAACTTTCTGCATTATTTTTGTTAATGAAGTAGAAATTCTGGGTCACTCAGTCTATTACTAGTGTATTTCAGTGAAACAATAAAGTTATAGGAAGAAAAATTTCTGAGTATAAGACTTCTTATTCTTTCTTGAATTGAAATGATTCGATTTATACTTAAATGGATATCACACCAACGTTTCTTTTCTTCAAACATCACCCCAAAAAAGTATTGTCTCAAAGAAAGAGTCTTCTAATTGCGTCTATCATGCAAAAGGAATAGCAAAATTGATTTATTCAATAATTATGATGCGTACATTAAATCACATGCATACATGTATTAACGGATTTTAAATTATTTATCGTATGCATAATGAAAATATAAATTGTATTTTTTATAAATTTGTTTTCTGTTGATTTTATGATTTAATAAATTTACTTTTGTAAAATAAAATTCATAAAATGAGAAGGGACAAATCTTTTATTCGTTTTTTATATTTAACCTATAGAAATGGAAAAAAAATATTTTAAATCCAGAAATGCCTTTAAAATTATATTTAAAGGATGATTTTTTTTTACATTTTAATAAAAAAATCTTTATGATAAACTAATTTAATAAATATTTCAAGAATAATAATAGAATTGCTACAATGACAGAACATTTATGGAACAGAAATATGCCAGTTAAATGTCATAATGTTTTTAAAATCATTAACATGTTTTTTCTAAAATAGATATAAAGTTTTTCAAACGATTTGTTCAAAATCCTAACGATAGTTTAAGAAATATATTAACTAATTCTGAATTTAAAGATAGTAAACTGTATTTCTTTCAAGACTAAATTTTTAAGTTCGAATAAAAAAGAACATGATTTTTTTTTCCAATTCTGTAGCATTAAAAATTGATAAAACATTTTTTTTTAAATGAACACATTACTTAATGTCTAATTTTGGAACTGCAGTACATATTGAGAAATTTTTACACAAAGATTTCAAAAAAACTATTGAGATTTTAATTTATAAATTTTTTTATGAAATTTTATTAAAATTTAAAATGTGAACTACACAAATTTTTCAAAAATAATGATCATGAGATTCTGATTTGTGAGGACTTTCTTAATAACATTTAACTAAAATTTAAAATGTGAATTACACAATTTTTTTAAAAAAATTATAAGATTCTTATTTATGAGGATTTTCGTAGTAAAATTTTAATAAATTTAAAATGTGAAAAAAAAAATCGCACTTAATTGTGGAAAAATAACATTAAACAGTGTATTTTATAAATATTAAAATCAGTGCATCTTTTCATAGTGTTAACTTAGAAACGATATTCAAATGGTCTTAAGAAACTATCTGTCCAGAAATTAAGAGCATTGAATTAAATCTTTCATAATTTTGAAAAAAATATAGACATTATATTATAGTCATCTGACACATTTTTTTGTATTTGAGAAATTTATCTTTTGCCAAGATCTTTAAATCCAGCAAATTAATTTAAAATTATGAAATTATCAAAGAAAACGATTGGTGAATAAAAATTCTGAAATCATCATTCTTTCTCTTCGGTATTCTGAAAAGATATAAATATATACTCGAAATAATCCATCAATGACAACGGGTCAGTCATCCGTTCTAGAACTTTCCGTACAGGGATGAGTAAATTGCAATTGATCAAAAGTGTGAGAAAGGAAAGATGGATGTAACATCAAAATAATGCATTTTGCTGTTTCTTGAAAAAATCTTGAAAAAATTGTTTTGAATTATTAGAAACTTTACACTATTTTTTAAATTCCCTGTAATTTGAGTCGTTTTAAAACACTGCAAGTTTTTATGGATCATAACAAAAGCTATTAGTTCCCAACATATCAAAACTGAAGAACATTGGTGAAAGAGCAATAAGCATGGAATGATTAATTTAAAAGTATTTTGATTATTTTTAATATTAAGTAGTTTTGTCTTTTTTGCAGTTACAAATTATACTGAATATGTGGTCAAATTTCTTTAGCAAAACGATAAAATAGCATTTTAAAAAAATTCAAATCACAACAGGTTTTTTCTATATTATATGTTTTAGATCATTATTCAGGATATCAAAATACGTTCTGAGGTTCTTTTTAAGTAATTATATTTGGAGTAATATCTTTTGATAATTTGATTTTTTTTCAAATGATATTCATGAAAAGAATTATTTCGCTCAGAAGTATTTTATAATTTTATTATTTTTTAATATTTAAGAGAGCTATTTTGGTATGAAATTTGATTATTTCATTAGATTTTTTTAAACTTAAAAATGTTTGTTCACTAACTAGAAAATTTTGCAATAACTGATTTTTTTTCCTCTCTTTATTATCAAAAATTACAGTAGAATATCAAAATGATTTAATGATTCAGAATTATATACATTTGCAATATTGTTATCCAAAACAAATAAATTGAAAGTGAAAATATTTCAAAATAATATTTAGCATATGTAAAATGAAATGAAATCACAAAATTATAATTTAATTAAACTAAATAAAAATAAGGGTAAAATTATATGCTTCATGTTTACCGCACCGTTTTAAAATCTCTTCAATTTTATTTTTAATTATCATATATAGAAAATAAAAACGGGGTTGAGAAGGCAAACAAGTATTTTAATTAAAACATTTATAATTTTGTGAATTTTGATCAGAAATGGGTTTTTAATGCAAGCGAATTCTTTGTCACGTGCTTTCAATGAAATTTGCACGATTTTATGTACTATAACTAATTTGCCATTTGTATTAGTAAAATCTACACTAAATTTGGAAACCACGAAAAAAATTGTTATTTCAGTGTTTTAAATTTTGGTTATATTTTTTCAATGTCTTCAATTATCAAATTTTGAGCAGAATTTTTTAAAAATTCGGAAAAAAGTTCGGATCTCTGAGACTTAGACTGTTAGGAAAAAAATACACTGGCAAGAAGAAATGAAATTAAGACTTAAATTACTGAAAAAATATATCCATCAAAATCATTCTATTTAATCATTTATTATTCAGATTAGAATAAAAAAATTACCTTTAAATCAAAAACAAAAGATCCTTTTTAAAAAAATGCTTAATTATAAGCTACAGAGCAGCATTTTTGAAGTTTAGTTGTTTAAAAAAATCGGAATACATTACTATATAGAAAATATTAAAGAAAACTTGATTGGAAGAATATTGAATCCGAAAGATTTCTGAATTGTCAGTAACTTATAAATTCCAGATTACGAATAATTTATTCTTCACAATATGTATATTTTGTAAAATTTTCAGATTTTCCAATAAGGTCAATAAATGGTTTTTTTCATAAAATATTCTATAAATATTTTGAATGGTTTAAAAATATGAAATGAATTGACTTTTTTTAGATATACCTGTATATGTTTAAATTTGCTTGTGTGATATGGAAATTTTCAGTTTAAAAAGACAAATAAAAGACGTATTTTAATCTTTTATTTTTTTTTAAGAAAACCAGGGACTTTGAAAATAATCGATGAATGTTGACTTCATTGATGACAGCAAAGGAGAATCCTGGCAGTTCAAAGACTCTTCTATAATGAAACAAGTATTGTTGTGATGAGTTAAGCTGACATCTTAGTTTCAAAAGGCATATTATACCGACTAAGCATGCCCCGACAGAATTCATGTGGTTTCATAACAAGGCTCATTTTCTCCAAATATAACGATTTCTTTTGATCATTACTATCGACCCTTCGATATTTAAAATTACTTATAGTTTTGCCCTTCTGTTTTTATTTATTTTTCTGAAGAATTTTTAAAAAAAGTTATTGGATATTTTTTTTTTTTTTTGCTAATAAAAAGAATCGCTGACAGAAAACACTGAGTTTTTAAAATTTTGTAAGCAAAAAATAATGGTGGTTTCGAAATTTATTGAGTCTCAATCAAAATCTTTCTATAGTAATGAATGCCGAATTGGTAGACAGTTCCGTTTCATTACAGATAATTATTTTAGACAGATATTAATTTTTTTAACCGGTCATAAATTTACCGAATAATTGTTAATTTACAAATGCTTTCAGAGGAGACTTCAAATTTTGAAAAATCTAATATACTAAATTCTTTTTGAGAATTTTCTCCCATTTTTACAGAACTTGATTTCGAATTGGTTTTCAAACTTATTATTTGATGCATTATCAGTATGTATTGTATTATAATTATTGCATTGTCAGTATGTATTGTATTATAATTATTGCATTGTCAGTATGTATTGTATTATAATTATTGCATTGTCAGTATGTATAGTATTATAATTATTGATTTGTCAGTATGTATAGTATTATAATTATTGATTTGTCAGTATGTATAGTATTATAATTATTGCATTGTCAGTATGTATTGCATCATAATTATTGAATTGTCAGTATGTATTGCATCATAATTATTGCATTGTCAGTATGTATTGCATCATAATTATGGCAATGTCTGTATGTATTGCATCATAATTATGGCAATGTCTGTGTGTATTCCATTATTGGTATGTATGGCATCATCAGTAAATAGTGAGAAAATACCGTTGAAATTTTTGTATAAAACATATATTGCTTCATTCAAATTTGAGATTAATTACGCCCGTCTATTACAAGTTTACATATTGTTTACTAAAAGTCATTAAAATTGCATGTTTGAATATTAAATGAATTAAATTAATGATACTTTAATTTAAGACTTTTAGGACTTAAATTATAAATGAGTATGCTTTGAATTTGCATGCCAAGGACCGCTTTAACAAATTCGCGAGTAACTGGTAAAGGTTAGTAAAAATACGTAATTCATTATAAAACTTTACTAATAAAAAAACTTGTGACTATTGCATTTAAATAAAATAATCAGTGTCATTAGCATTCTGCACAATGTCCAGTTTACATTATTATATGCTTGCGTACTGACATAGGGGTAGCGCGTCTTCTCCATGATTTGGGCTTCCGTGGTTCGAGTCCCGGTTCGGACATGTTCTTTTGTGTTCTATCTGTGAGGTATGTGTTCGCTTCTCATACCTCACAGATAGAACCTCACTTACCTACTTCATGCTTCACATTCGTTTGCACAACCTCTGTAAAAAAGGATTGTGCGTTTGCACAACCTCTGTAAAAAAGGATTGTGCAAGCGACTGTGACGTATGAAGTAGCTAAGTCGTAATCTTGGGCCTAGCTGGCGCTACTGAAAAAATAAGAATCTCATTCTGTTTAAATGGTTGACAGATAACTGTCAGCGGACTTGTAAAATGCCATAAGTCGGAACACACATTATTATATAAAAGCTTCCCGTTACAGTAAAAGTATATATTTCTTCTTTATCTATTATTTAAAATATGCAATTAAATTTTTTTAAGCAATCATAAGCATATTGAATAATTGATTGCTTCTGAATGCTTCCAATGTAGGTTTTATCTTTTGAAAAAATTTAATACCCTAAATTCGCTTTGCTGATTTTCTTCCATTGATCAGAAATTTGCAATTATAATTATTACATAACCTAATAAATTTAAAATATAATTTATAATTATCAAATCAGACAACTGCAATTATTTAAAAGCTGAAATAGCATTAAAGCAATGATTATAAAATATACGTTTTTATAAAAGGAATTATTAAATATGTATAAATATTGAGTAAATGTTACTGGTCGAATAACTGCAACTGATCTCTTTGAATTTTATAATATATTCATAACATTATTTCTATGTAATTCTCAATTTTCTAGCAATATTAAATTAACAAGTCATAGCAACAAAGAGTTATAAGTACCGACTTCTTACCATGAGAACAAAATTACGTTGGAAAAGTACCCTAAAATTTGAATGAAAAATTCTATTATAATTTCTTAGTCCTTAAAATTTTAGCAACACTTTCAACTGCTATCGTATCAGAAATTGGCTGACTCTTGCCATCTTCTTTCTTGGCCAACTTCCATATAACATAATATACATTATTATACCCTGCAGAGTGGAAATACTCAAACTGATGAAAGTTTAAGACGATCAATTAATTAAAGACGAACCATATCTTTGAACATACAAACAACATCTTATATGATGAAATGAAATGAAATGAAATACTTGTTTATAATCCATTACAAGTATTTCCATCACTATATTCATCACATTGGATCCGTATGAGACTTATTTTTTATGGTGAATGATGTTAAAAAATTAAAAAATTCCAACTTCTATTTTAAATTAAAATATACTTTTCAGTAAAGTCTTATTGAGGAAATTAGAGTATAGAGTTATTTCTTAATGAATATTACTTAAATACGCTAGATTCAAGTGCGAAAAATGTCAATAGTATTTTCATGAAGCATTGCATCACTGAGAATAATTTGGATAAACAGTTGAGATCTTTCAACGTTTCAATACATATGATTTGTTAATGGTCCGACTAACTGAAAGGTTTGTTAATTGGCATCAAGTGGAACAAAAATTATACTGAAATATAGAGTGGCAAAGCCCAATGTAAAGGTGAGAAATGCAAAAAGCGCATGCAGGCCCCGAATTCAAAAGGCTTTATCAATATACATATTTGGTCATGTGTAGTAAGAATTTCTATGCCATTATACAGTGGAATCATCAAAAAAAGTTTAATGTCTTCGTGTGAGTAGGAATCTAGGATGATTATCCCTTGGTGCCGTACATGCCTTTACCTGAATGGAGTATTTTGTTTTTTTTTTTTGTTGCATGTTCCCCCAAAAATATTTCAAATTTTGTCGACCGCAATGCCGCTAGGCTTGCAGTTCCTGTATAGTGGAATTGCAACTTTTTCCCACTAGCTGTATTATTATTACACACCCAAACATGTAAACTATATGATGGTACACTTTTCTTGGCCTGCATATTTGTAGGATCTTAATCCATAAGATTTTTTTTCTATGGGGGTTGACTTAAATTATACCTTTAATCAAAGTCTAAATACACCCAACATGAGATCTCATAGTACGAATTATCGTCGCTGTTGCATGTATCAAAATTGTAGTATCTGAAAGCACCTGGAAATAATTTTGAAGTTTATGTAGACTTTACAATGACGCCACGGGCCATCACTTCTAATAATTAATGAAATATTTTTCTAGTTACCATATACTTTTTTATTCTACAGCGCCTGATGGTATTGATTTAGTTATCTGGGTGAAAATGTTGCAGTTAACATAATCTGGAATATTATCTAATCCTCTTTGTCTCTAATTTGTGAATTAATGGAAAATTTGATATGAATTGAGTTATTGAATCGATGTCGGTACAAATGCAGATTTTTTTTCGTTATCAGAAATATTTGAACTTTGTTCTTTGGAGTCCGCAATTGCCTGAAAATATCGGAAACGTTGCTAACCAAATCATTTACTATATATTATTATTATTCCGTTTCGATGTTTGCTCTCAGTTCCTTCATTGTGCTTCATGTTGAGCCATAAATATTATATTCCAAATGCCCTCTAAATAGAATTTTTTAAGAGGGAGATAAAATAAAGGGAAAAACAATAGGAAGTCATTATTATGATCTCGTTTTTGTCAGAATTCTATTCAGACGTGTCCTTCATGTCATGACAAGTAATACAGAGAAACTTTATCTGGCCAAAGTCCTTTTTTTAGTAATAAAAAAATGTTTAAATGCTTAACACAATTTAATTTTATGGTAAATTCAAACAAACTTTCCTTATTTGCCAATAAAGAAATATTCGCATTAGACATACTTACTAATTTTATAGAATCAATTACAATTTTTGAAAAAAATCTAATCGCTTAATTAATGAAAAAATATTGTATTAAACAATCGCAATGAAATAAATAAGGAAATTTCAAACTGACAACTCGGTGATATGAGAGGTTGGTATTTAATCAATTGATATAGGTGATTTAAGACCACGCTTCTCAACGAAGTTTCAAATGCCTGCCAAAGGATTTAGTCTTTAAGACTAAATCCTTTGGCAGGCATTTGAAATAGAAAATATACCCAAGCGTAATGAGGGCCTTCCAGTGCTTAATGGAAGATGAATCACACAAGGCTACTCCACCTCATATAATTAAAGGCATTCGTATTAAATCTGAATGAACGGACGAGCGACAGTATTTGGGAACTAAGGCTGAATCCTAAGTGCCATTACCGGCCACGATGCTGTCTTTCCTTATTGAGGAGGGAAAAAATCACATCCTCAATAGGAGGTAGCTGACCCCCCACCATTTCTGTACTCACTCGAATGGCGAGAACCAACCACCATGCCAGAAGCTTCTCATTGTCATATGAGGTGCCCTCCAGTGAGAGTTAATAGAAGATTAAATAAAATGGTCATTTAAAGAATTATTACCTAACGAAATAAATTTGACAAGTAATTTACATTTGTTATATAATTTAAATTTCTGATACGCCAAAATCTGAAAAAAATCATGTGCATTGACAAAGGAAAGAAGTGAATAAATTTATATAAAAAGGTATATATTTACTTTCGATATATTTACTTGAAAGAATTTTGTGCTGATTATCGTTAGATTATCACAAAGAATGATGTTTAATAAAAAAATGTAATGTATTAAAAATGTAATATCTAGTGGCATTCTAAAATCACACTTTATAACAAGAGCATTAACGGTAAATATCATTACCTTTTTTGTTTGACTCCTTTCTTATAGAAAATTTGAATCGTTTGGTGTCCTTCTCTCGCAGCATTTTTTTTTTCCGTTTTATCTGCCCTTCTCAGTTTCATCGGAAAACCATTTCAATTATTTCCGCTTGCTGATGATATAAAACTTACTTTGATGTTCTTTTTCCCTTTAATTGTACGCTATCTCTACATTTTTCATCAAATCCGATATCTCTATTGGAAGAGTATTATCTTTGCTTTTATGTTTTTATTTTGGCAATAGTGGTAGCCATATTTAATAGGTATCTTCTATTCTTGCTATAATTGCCAACTAGTATTGGTTTCTCCTTACTTTTGCTCTTTTAAATGAAATCCGTTGTTTTGATTATCTTACTCTTTCTTTCCGTGCTTTAGAATGACGATGACGTCATTGAAAATAGTCAGATACGTATTTATAAATAAGAGTAGAAATTGAAATCGTTAGAAGCATTTTTCTATATTTATCATTATTTTTATTTCATCATTTACAAAGAGAAAATATTGTATTGGGAAAACACATTATCCTCGGGAATTCGATGACTCTCTGGGTTTTAGACATTTATGAGTCAGAAAAACACATTTTTGGAATTGTTTTACTCTTTTTACTCATCATTTATCTGCTTGTCTGACTGTGAACTCATAAAATCTTTAAGTTAGATAAATAAAATTCAATATTCACCTAACGTCAAATTTGTGGATATTTATTTAATTTTGACCGAAATCTATTGGTGGGGATTCCATCTGATTATGTGGAGTTCAATAATCTAAATTAAAATCTCATATCTAAATGAATTACTTTTTACAGGTTTATCATTAAAAATCTTTGTCTTAAATCTGGATCAAAAAAGCGTAACAGGGCAACCATCTATTTTTTTTATTCCTGTATATGATAATCCGATAGCTCTAAAATGAAACTACTTAAAATTTATATTAGATTCTTTGTTTTTAAGAAAGAAACTATCTCTAAATTATCAAAATCTATCGAAAGTCTTATAACATTTTTAAATGGTGCAGTTTCTTTACTTATTTCTAACGTTTCCTTGATTTTGTGCATTAATGTGTTGAATTAAATTAATACCGATTATTTTGATATTTAATTTAATTATCTTGATATTATTACATTAATTAACATAATATTTACTAAGAATTATGAAATTTCTTGATATTTATAATTTTAAAATATTTCCTATTTCCGTTACGTATTTGATTAGGTGTTTCCTCTCTGCTGTAACTTCTTGAATCATCCTTATACTCATTTACAATAAATTATTTGTCTTATTTACTTGCAAATGTGATAAAATGAGCTTCAAACACTTTTCCATAACCAAGATCGCTTTAAAGTTTCAGCATATGTAAAAAACCAAACATCCTTACCTCCAATGGCGCAATGTAAATCGAGATTATTACGTCAATTTCGAAAAAAATACGGATAAAGTAATTTCCATTTTATGTCCATAAATTTGTATTACTCACTTTAAAACAGTTGACAATATAACATTGAAAAATAAAATAATTTGACAATTATTCTGATTCTCAACCTTAAATTGTCTTATTTAAAATTTATAGATTTTTCCCTTTTGTAACTATTTGATTTACTTTGCTATATCTGATTTTTTTAAATTCGTAATATTGCCGCATTGAAGAAAGACAGTCGAATCTTCATGGCCGAATGTTCATGGTACTGGTCTCATGATCAAGAGACGTCGGTTCGAATCCCGCTAGAGACAATGCGATTAATAGTATATGTAAATACTTAATTCATTGATTTTATGTTTTCCTTTATTTCATGTTCCAGAAGATACTGGACATTTCTTTAGTTTACCAGACAAGTGTTCTCAACTTTTCTTACTGTCTCCAGAAGAGTATTCTGGAACTTTCTCTGCTTGAATAAAAGCAGAAGATTTGTCAGCTACTGTATTCTCAGTTCTGAGTTGAGTTAGTAAATTGGTTTAGCTCAGCTTCTTGTGTGCGTCATTGAGTCCAACACTAGAATATCTACGTGACATTCTTTGGTGGAGGCGCCGGGTACAATTCCAGTCAGCGTGGAAACTGATTTACGAAGAAGTGATCGCCTTAAAAGCTTAGAACCAGAATTTGGATTTTATTATCCACCACCCAGAGAGACAAGATAAATGCCTATGGAACAAGAAACTAAACAGGTCATCCTGACACCAGCACAGCCAAAATACAGGAATCCCTCTGTATTTAAAGGAGACGTAGGACAAGACCCAAACAAATGGCTGAAGGAATACGACAGAGTATCAAAATTCAACAGATGGGATGACATGACTTGTCTCGCAAATATGTTCTTCTTCCTGGACAGCGCAGCGAAACATTGGTTTGAAAATAATGAAGATAAATTAACTTCCTGGGATGTTTTCAAATCAATGTTAAAAGAGGCCTGTGGGGAAACACAGCACTATGTAAAGAAAGCAGAAAATGAGCTAAAGTATCGAGCCCAAAAATCTGCCGAAAGCACGCAGTCATTCATCCAAAGCGTGTTGGGATTATGCCAACGAGTCAAACCAGATATGTCAGAAGAAGAGAAAGTGTCTCATTTTGAAGAAAGGAGTCGCCGAAGATGTTTACCAGGCACTACTGATGAAAGAAATAACTACTACCGAAGACTTTATTAAATGTTGTAGAAAGATCGAGGAGATGCAGCAAAAGAGGATCCGGGGTAGGAAATTTGAAAGGCTTCCAAATGTGGTACCAATGGCTGCAATTGGCCAGCAACTGGATCTAATATCACTGGTACGTCAAATAGTAAGTGAGCAGGTTCAGCGCCTTATATCTCCAATAGTTGATCCCGAACTATAGGACAAAGGCATTGAAGACATTCTTCGAAAGGAAGTGGAAATTACTTTGGTTCCTTTGTCACAGACAACACCAGAATGGACAAAGGTCAAAACAAGACGCCAACCTACCTATGCTGACGTTGCCAGACGACCTACTCCCGTTGCACAGCAACCACAGAGGAAGACAGACGTCTGGCGCAACACTGATAGAAGACCAATCTGTTTCCATTGTGGCCGCCCTGGCAATGTAGTTCGATACTGCCGAGATCGCAAAGCTATTTTTGAGGCATATCGGGCTAATAGAAGAGATTACAGCCGTCCGTCGTCGAATGAGGAACGCTATGTCGACGAATACAGCCGACCAGCAGTTCGAAGTTTGTCGCCCAGCCCATCACGAGGGCGATCGACGACACGCCGCTATAGATCTCCGTCGCCATATAGAAGATCCAGTCAATCTTCTAGATGAAGAAATAAGGAAACCTAAGCGGTGCGACCTTCCTTGGGGGTGAGGCCACTAGTGATAAAATTCCGCCAATGCCGCAACATAATGGCCGCAAAGATGACAGGAAAAAACATAGAAGTAATCATCGACAATGAGCCAGAACTTGCCCTTGTGGACTCTGGAGCCTCATTTTCTGTAATTTCGTAGAAGTATCGTCGCCTACTGAAGAAAGTTATGTTTCTTTCAACTAACAATGTTCTTTTAAAAGTTGTCGATGGAAATTACGTGATACCAGTGGGAAAATTCAGTCACGATATCATCCTTCGTTAGGACTTTTTGGGCGCTTCTCAAGTTGTTATAAATTGTGACAGTTCGGAGCTCTTGTTTCAAGACGTCATTCGAGAATCTCAAACTCCAGACTCCAGCCGTTTATTCACGTTGGAAGATTATACAGTACCTGCTCGTTCTATCAAAAAGGTCACAGTCTTGGGCTATAAAAACGTTCGAGCTATTGATGTAAGAGTAGAGGGAAATAGAATGCTCCTCTTGAACAAGGAAGTTGCTATTCCGTCTACTATAGTTACGCTTCTTAATGGTAAAGCCGAACTATGGGTTGCCAACGGACAAGGCAAACTTCAGATCATCCCTAAAGGGATGTGCATCGGGTATGCTGAAAACTTACGCGAAGACTGCATAAATACTATAGACGAAGGATCGCTTTATTCCACGACCACTTCAAACTCAAAGTTGGGTGTCATCGACTGTACCACGACGATAGCTCTGAATTTGAGAATCGACCCAAAAGAAAGAATGTTGCACCTACTCCAGAGGTTTTCAGATATTTTCGATCAAGAAAGGACTTACAAGAAAGGAAACCAACTCTGAGCACCGCATTATAAGTGAGGAGATAACCAAAATGTTGGAAAGAGAAATCATTAAACCATCAGAAAGTCCGTGGTCATCTCCAGTCGTCTTGGTCAGGAAAAAAGATGGAAGTTGGCGTTTTTGTGTTGATTATCGCTGACTCAACAAAAGTACCAAGAAAGACTTGTATCCATTGACGCGTATTGACGATACCTTTGATTGCCTGAAGGGGGCAAAATATTTTTCGTCTATGGATCTCTACTCCGGTTACTGGCAAATAGAAGTTGATGAAGCCGATCGTGAGAAAACCGCTTTTATAACACCTGAGGGATTATACGAGTTTAAAGTGCTGCCATTTGGCTTATGCAACGCTCCTGCAACTTTTGAAAGGATAATGGATAATCTTCAGTGACATTTAAAATGGACAATGTGCCTTTACTGTTTAGATGACATTGTGGTGTTCTCAGAAACATTCGATGAACATCTTCAGAGGTTGATTACCGCCCTTCAGTGTATACAGAACGCAGGCAGTATCCTTAATCCAAAAAAATGTCGCTTTTTAGCAGAAGAGATAATGATCTTGGAACACCTAGTATCCAGTGATGGCATACGACTGGACCCAGAAAAAGTAATGGCCATGAGTGACTTTCCCGTTCCTAGGAATATTCATGACATCAGAAGCTTTCTCGGATTTTGCTCTTACTATCGCCGATTTATAAAGAACTTTTGCCATAAAGCCGAACCTCTACAGTTGTTACTGAAGGGGACACAAAATTCTGTTGGGGACCTGAACAATTGGAAGCGTTTAATAACTTGAAAAAAAGATATTACCTCCGATCCAGTCTTATGATTTTATGACGAAAATGCACCAACGGAACTTCACACTGACGCGAGTGTATACGGAATCGGCGCAGTATTAGTTCAAATATAAGATGGGAAGGAAAAAGTAATAGCTTATGCCTCGCGTACTCTAACGAAGGTTGAGAGAAACTATTCCACAACTGAAAGAGAATGCCTTGAGGTCATATGGGCTATAACTAAGTTTCAGCCATATCTCTTTGGAAATGCTTTCAAGATCATCACTGACCATCATTCCCTGTGTTGGCTGACAGGACTGAAGGATCCCTTTGGAAGACTCGCTAGATGGGCGCTGCGACTTCAAGAATACGTCGTATCAGAGGTGTACAAAAGTAGAAGGAAACACAAAGATGCTGATTATCTGCCCAGAAACCCATTAAATGTCGATGCTTCATGGTCTGGGGACTCCATAGGTGCCACTTTATTCACTAATCTCTCAGAAGAACAGATGAAAGATCCAGAATTGGCAAGAATAATAAGAGACCAACAAAGTACCGAAGAAAGCAGGCTGGGAAACTTCGATTCAAGCAGGCTGGGAAACTTCGAAGTAGTCGAAGGAGTTCTCTACAAGAAGAATTTTGATCCGTCCTTAAAGAAATTTCTACCAGTGATCCCGAAGCATTTACGGCTCAGTATTCTATAATCTCTCCATGATGACTCTACCGCCGGACATCTAGGATTCACCAGGACTTATGATAGAATAAGAAAGCGATTCCATTGGCCAAGTTTGTACAGAAATGTTCGAAGATATGTGATGCACTGCCGAGAATGTCAAAGGAGAAAATCTATTCCTCAGAAGCCACCAGGTCATATCTTGCCTATTACACCAGCCGCCACTCGTTTCCTTCGCGTCGGAATCGACCTGCTCGGACGATTTCCAAATTCTGACTACGGCAACAAATAGATTGCAGTATGCACCGATTATTTGACGCGGTACGCAGTCACCAGAGCCTTACCGACGGCGGAAGCTACACAAATTGCCAAATTCCTACTAGATGACATAATCCTGAAGCATGGAGCTCCACGAGTTATCATTACAGACCGTGGGCAAGTTTTTCAGTCCAAGCTGGTGTCCGATATTAATCGACTGCGCAATATCACTTATCGAATGACAACAGCCCATCATCTTATGGTCTTACAAACAAATGGTCTTACAGAGCGACTCAACAAAAAGCTAGAAGATATGCTTTCTATGTATGTTGATGTCGAACAGAAGAACTGGGACCAGATATTGCCGTTCGTCACATTCGCCTACAACACTGCCAAGCACGACACGACAGGTTTTACACCCTTCTACCTACTACATGGGCGAGAAGCTGAAACGCCATTGGATACGATGTTTCCTCTCTGCCCCAACGAGTTCAGCAACGAAGACTATTATGTTAGTCATCTGATCAATAAGGCAGAAGAATCGAGCCAATTAGCTCGTGCACAAACTCTCGAAGCTCAGCAGAAATAACGCCGGCATTATGACTCCAAACATCGGATAGTGGCATATGATCCAGGGGATTTAGTGTGGATTTCTATTCCAGTTCGTAAAAAAGGGCTTTCCGAGAAGCTCCTCAAGAGGTACTTCGGCCGTTATCAAGTTCTGAGGCGGTTGTCCGACGTCACTTATGAAGTAGCCGATTTCGATCCTAATTCTAGAAGGCGGAAACCGATAGAAGTTGTCCACGTTTTACGCATGAAGCCATAACCATGACCCAGAAGAACAAGACGATCAACATTCTTATAAAATAATGGAGGTTCCAGAAAGAGACATTTCTCAAGAGACTCTTCATCGTGAATACACGACAACTTATACTGGTTCTGTGACTCGATCAAAAGCTAGAGCCACACAATGAAATGTCATAACATCGAGACGCTGTTCTTCTAAGGAGGGAACAATGCCACATTGAAGAAAGAAAGTCGAATCTCCATGGCCAAATGGTCATGGCACTGGTCTGATGGTCAAGAGACGTGGGTTCGAATCCCGCTAGAGACAATGCGATTAATAGTATATGTAAATACTTAATTCATTGATTTTATGTTTTCTTTTATTTAATGTTCTAGAAGATACTGGACATTTCTTTAGTTTACCAGACAAGTATTCTGGACTTTTCTTACTGTCTCCAGAAGAGTATTCTGGAATTTTCTCTGCTTGAATAAAAGCAGAAGATTTGTCAGCTACTGTATTCTCAGTTCTGAGTTGAGTTAATAAATTGGTTTAGCTCTGCTTCTTGTGTGCGTCATTGAGTCCAACACTAGAATATCTACGTGACAATAATTTCTCAGATTTGAGATACTAATAACACGCCCTTTTAAATTTTATGGTTCTCCTTTTAAATAGATGAAAAAGAATCGAGATTATTTAGAAAAATAAATAGGAAGCTTTAAGAAATAACTGAACAACTTTAAGCGAAGGTAACTTAACTAAACAACTATCAACAACTTAAGCACAGGATCAATATAGTTGAGAAATATCTAAGGATCGTGAAAAATGTCTTTAATTTCAAAATGTTATACTTTTAATATAGTTAGATTGCAAATTTACCCATTCTGATTGCATTTCTTTTCGTATTTTCTGAACAAATTAAATTTTATTTTTATATATATAGTGTTATATATGCCCAAAAGTATAGGAAAAATTTATGTTTTTAGTATTTTTATAAGAACATTTCATATACTCTTATAAAGTTTATATATAATTTTATCCCCCAGGAGCAAGTAAGTTAAAAAAAAGATACAAAATATTTTTTAATCCCGTAAACATTTGTTCGCACTATTTGCTCGTTCTCCATCAAACTATTAAAAAGAACATCCCATTCCGTTAGCAACAACTAGAAAAACAAATATTCTCCTATTTCAAAGACACGACTTTTGCCATAGGAAAAAACAAGTTCAGCACCCATTTAAAATGAAGATATTACATATCCCGAAAACTTCATGCTTCACTAAAAACATATCAATAATAGCTAACAGCTTTTGCCCGCTTTCTAACGATGCTATATTTGCTGAGATTTTTTTCTCAACTTCTGTTATGTCTTGAAATCATTCCTCAAATTACAACTCCAGGGTTTATCGATCTGATGCAACACAAATTTACTCATTTCTGCAAAAGATCCCCAATTTACCATTCGATTTCGCAGTAATTCTAATGATCCGTATTTCCATCTAAGTGTTCAAGTTTCTACCTAGGTCTCCCAAGCGGTAATGAGGAAATACTAAATGTTGCTCTAGGATTACCCGTTACCTACTTGGCTGATAAGAAATCGTTCAAGGTATTATCGAAGCGAAAAGGCAAGGATCTTGTTAGGTTTCGACCAAAAGTTCATGGAAGTGAACTGATTAGGAAGCTTGTTTCAATGCCATTAATATTTAAAGGAACTTTTAATTGCTGATTTAACAAGTGTATTTGCAAGCTACCAATTCGATGAGATTTTTTTTTAAGTACGAGGGGAAAATGATGAAACTTACTCGGTTAAAGAAAACCATTCTACCACACATATACATCTTCTATTGATAGCTGCATAGATATAGAACTGATGGGAGAAGCCTCAAAAACGTTTTCGCTTACTTCCTATTAGAAATGATATATCCTTTCCGCATAAAATAATTTTGATCTTTGGGTTAGTCTGAAAATAACATGAATGTTCAGATATTTATTTTCGTTATCGCGCTCCTAAGCATTTTGTGCTTATGTAGAATGAAACAGGAAATTAAGTATGGATTTTTGGCGCATTTTTGTCGCCCGATCGAAACGCAAATTTGATATCTTAATTTCTATATTAGATGCATAGTAAAATTAAATACATAGTTAGTATTCACATAGCAAATTTCATTTGTTTTTCTTGTTGAGTCTTTTAGCTTTCGTGTTTATATGCATGCGAATATAAGCAAACGACTTGGCAAACGATCCCTTAAAATGACTTGGTTCAAAATTTGATAAGAATCTACAGTTTAAAGGCTGAAAGGACCAGAGTTTGTCCATCTATCTTTTTAAGCTTCTCAATTTACGTATTTACTTAAATCTGGACGCGCAGAGAGACGAATTTCTTTACAACGGATTGCATTCAAAATTTGATAGGAATATACCTGTTAATAGACCACATACTAAATTTCATCTGTATATTTTAAAAGTTTGATCTGTATATTTAAAAGTTTTGATTTAGTTTGTTAACAGGTAGGCCGATACAATTAAAAAAAATGTTTTTGCGCCCGAGGAGTTATGAAATGTGGAGATTCGTCAAAATCTCCAGACCGAAAATTTGAACTATTCCATTCATTTCTCTTTCTAATCCTTGTTACGAGATAACTAGTATTACAACATAACTAGTATTTGTTACAAGATAACTAGTATTTTTATTAACGTCAGAAAAACAAAGATAAAGGAATAAAGAGCATTGGTTGTTCAGACTATTTGCTTTAAAAAATCTCCATCATTATCTACATACATAGTAACAAAATAAAAGATATAGGTTTTCTTTATCTATAGCAAAGACACAAATACTTTTAGGCCTAAAAACGTGCAGAATAGTCATTAATTCTTTTCCTGAACGCAAAAATAATATTGCAAACTATTAATTATAATAATGTAAAAAATTTTACTATGGAATTATTTTTATATTCCAGTCCGACAGATAGTTTAACGAATTCAAAAATAGTTGATTTATATTCGTTATAAAAATAATATCGATAAAGGAAAAATTCCGTATGCATTATTCGGTTCCAGTATTCAACTCGACCATTTTACTAGATGTCAATCTTGTGTCCACAAAAGGCAAAGTTTTACAACACCAATTGAAGATACTGATACACATAAAATCAGGACCGCAGGTGTCATGTCTTGGTTGACAGCCGAAAGGTTGGACAATACGCAGCAAATATTAAAAATATCGCTTTGAAGCACTCCGACCTACCAAGGATGTTCATACAGAAATTTACTAACGTAAGGAGATTTTAATTAACATCTTTACAATAAAACTTTAATAAACATCTTAACAATATACCGAAAAATTAAATGTCAGTGTATAATAATTTTAGTACGATAGTTTTTGTATTCAAGGGCAAGACTTGGTGAATAACTCTCTATTCCGTCTTATAATAGATGCCTTATCATAAAGCATCGTTCTCGCGATATTACGTTGATATGATTGATGCCAGATTATATTACAGAGATGACGTGAAATAGCACATTTTATAGATGGTTTGGTGTGATAATTTATGAATTGACTAGCATCTTACCCTTCTTTTCAGCTGGTTATATCTCCAGCTATCTTGGTATATCTTTAATATGAAACCTTATTCCTCCAGCAATTTATATAAGAACCGACTTTCAGCATGAAGAAAGAAAAAAAACTGAATAAAACATTATTTAATAAATAGAAAAAATGGTCTATATATAACTTCATACCTTTTGTTGAAATGCTCTAATTCAAAATGAAATTCTGAATTAATTTAGAATTATAATTTTGAATAATTAACATAAGGCATTAGAGCTTTTTGTGATAAAATCACATAATTTCAAAAAAACGCCTTCTTCCTGTTTCTCATTGTGAAGTAAATTTAACCAGAGGGAGAGGTTTTCATGAAACTTTCTCACATATTTTTTAATAAATCTACTTGTGTATTATTAACCATATAACAGAGGCGAACTAATAATTATGAAATAAATGAATTGTTAGGGAATGAACGAGTGACTTTTGGCGATATTTTCGTTTTATCGTCGTGATGTGATACCAAAATCTGAATGTCTATTTTAGAAACTTTTCTTTCTGAACAGATTGAAAGCAAAGTATGGCATAAAAGTACTATTTTAATCGCAAGAAAACATACCCTATTTCATATATTAACACAATGCGTGTTTGTTCTCGGCTTACAAGCTAGTGAAAGGTATCGTGTTTATGTGCTCACGACATCCTGCCGAAAGAAGGTTAATTTTTTGATGGAAACTGTCCAAATTTTCATGCAAATCTATACTTTAGATTTAAAACTATGTATCAAACTTTAATCCTATTAACTGTTTGGTTTGAAGTTATATATGTAATATTTGGACAACCAGTTTTTCTCTGATTAAATGTCTTAAAATGCTTGGTAACTATCTAAAAATTAAAAAAAGAGACCATGTACCGAATTTCGTCCCTCTAGCTTTCAAGTGTCTTTGATTTATCTTATTCACAGGCATAATTCCAAAAATATGTCTTTTAGAGATGAGGTCTGAATCGTTGAGATACATCAAACCGAGCAATGCTTTCTTTCTGTATGGTTCATATACGAGAAAGTTCAGTGATTCATGGAAAGGTCATACGAACTTAATTATTATAATTGCATTCCATGCTTCATTATATGTGAAATATTAAAGTGCGTATTTATTTAATTATTTTGATGAATAATGATAAAGTTATTGAGAGATTTTATATTGAGTTTGTGAAATTTTTACATTGTTCGTACAAAAAAAAAGCATTTATGTGGGCCAGAAAATATTTATGAAAAAAATTCGCACACAAACTTTAATCTGAATAAACATTTCAAATTATTATCAGTTTTTTTAAGAAAAGAATAAATTTTACTGACGTGTTTAGATTAAAAAATGCACATAACTGATTAAAAATTATTTAAGCTCTTATTGTCTTTTAAATATTCTAAAATATTGTACTCATAAACATAAAATGTCATCTTTATCATACTATTTTCATTTTCACTTTTTATTAAAACCTTAAAGATGAGAAAAATTGAATGAATTTGTGTTTTTTAAGTTTTTATTATGAATAGAATCAACATATGGGAATGACAGACGCAAAATTACGAAACCCTGAGCATTTCGCATTTTCCTTTTTTTTTTTTTTTTTTCAAAAGATTATTTTTTTCTAGAGAGAAATATTTATATTCTTTTGAAGAAAAAAAAACATTGTCTGTTTTTTGTATTGTGAAAGTTAAAAGAAAATTCTGTCAGAGTAATTACGAGATGATATAAAACAAAACAAAAACACATACAATTTTATCTAAACCTGAGGGAATACAGAACAATTCTTTTCTAAATGTAAGAAAAATGCTGTAATTTTAATGTAAAAAAATTCGAATAAAATGCCTGATGCCATAAATATATTAACCAAGAATTTTTCCAGCATATTGCAATCAGATGGCTTGTTCACTCGTGCCTTAGACACCATCTGTTCAAGTCTGTTAATGAAATTACACTAGTTTCATGTGGATGCATTATCAGCATTGAGATATTAAAACTCATTATGAATATGAAAGAACTTTAATGCCCGTTCTTGGAAATTACCGCGGGCTCTGACAACTTCAAATATTTGCAGGAAATATCCTCATGTTTCCCTAAATGTGATTGTTTAACACTTTGACATACAAATTTATTTAACTTCCTAATTAGATGACACATCCAATTTTGGACATTTATTATTTTGATTCTTATAATATTATAAAGAGATATTGGAGCATTTCTAAAGGATTTCTTTTTCATTTTTAAATATTTAAGTCTGTCGTTTAGTTGCAGACTTAAAACCAAATATTCAATAATTTGATGAGCCTGTAAGACATGTCATTATATGGAAGGGTTAAATACATGGTGGCCAGATTTTGTTCGTTAAACACGTCACCTCAGATTGTTTGGGGGGGGGGGTCAGGAAATCCTTCTAAGATGTCCGAACATAAATTTGCTTCATATTATCAGTGAATTTGTCATTGCGGTTTTAGAAAGAGTAGGAAATTTTCTTAACATTGATTGCAAAACTCGAGCTAAACTATTT
The DNA here is from genome assembly GCA_026543865.1 of Argiope aurantia. Classification (NCBI taxonomy): domain Eukaryota; kingdom Metazoa; phylum Arthropoda; class Arachnida; order Araneae; family Araneidae; genus Argiope; species Argiope aurantia. The sequence goes on from JAPMOR010109366.1 coordinate 224,730, forward strand.
TTAGAAATCTGAACTCGAATGATTTTAAGAATGGGATGTTTAATAATTCACTAACATATATATCAGCCAAAAAATATGCACGGCAGTTTAAGTAAGTCAGAGAAAATGTGTGGTTTTGTTAAAATTAAACTAAAAAACTAAATATAAAAATCCTCTCTCAATGCAGCAGAAGTGTAGGGAAACTAATTGAGAATAGTTATTGGAGCATACGGGATTCACGGTTATTCTGACAATGCAATCTGAAATTGGCAAATGGTCTAAAAGAGGCAGTACTTTCTTACTTTATTATTTAATGCCCTCACATCGAGTCTGCATCCAATTTCCTATCTTCTGCCTATTGACGTCTCCCATCGCCATGTTAGTTTTGATCGAGTTAAAGTGTGTTTCGAGTGAATGAATAGTTTCATGCTGAAGTATCGCATTATTATTATATCGCACGGCGTAATACCCATAATCAAAAATTAATATCAAGTTAATCCCGAGCAAACGGGAGAGGAAAGGCGTCTTCACAAATTTGCTTCACTTGCATACGTTGTTAGTGCAATCGAATTGGTTTGCGCTGCGTAGAACACGTTTCTACTGCACTGTCATAAGTGATGTTTCTAGCTGCTCTAGTGAAATACCGCACCCACGAGCACTTTTACTTCTGTACGTGATAATACGATAATCTATTTTATTTCTTTTAATTAAGGTACTGTACTAATTCAAATTTCTCTTAGGAATAATTGTTAGCATTATTCCTTATTCGCAATTATTTTTTCATCATATATTTAATAATAAAATTTAATAAAAATGATCTGTTATACGAAATATTGGATTCATGAGATTCGAATTATCGAGATTCCAAAGAACTAAAATTTACATAACAATGAATTAAATTTTGTTCTTAAATAAAAGAAAGTATTACTTTTTCAGATTTAAACCGATCATTCAATGGTAATATTTCCACCTTTAATGATGCATCTGTTTTTAAAATTACATAGAGGTTAGAAGGCGAGGTTTCCAATTGCGAGGTAAACATCTTACGATTTTCAATGAAGAGTTTAACCGATGGACGTTTTATTGTGTAAAGAAAAAAAATGCCCAAATTACATTTTATTGACTTAAAAAATCACCTTCCAAATACATTTACTCAAATTATAATTTCAGCAAATATGATCCGAGTAATTTTAATTTGAAAAACTTTGTATTTCTTCTAACCAACGTGCATAAATCAACAGGCAATAGACAACATTTGAATGTTTGTTTCTTCAGATACTTCTAAACACAATGCAACTTTTCTGAAAAATCAAGTCATTATGGTAATTTTATTTTAAAAAATATTTAATACATATGATGAACCTTCTTTTTCTTTCTCAGAGTACAACACCCATATTCTTATGACATTGTCGGTTGCAATCCAGTTAGACGGTATCGGTTGAAAAAGTTTCCAAAGTTGAAAAATTATCCTGACAAAATTGAAAAAAAGTAGAGTAGGAAATATGGTGCTTAATGAAGCAGATCACCTATCTCTTCTTCAACTGTGTGACCTCATATGGTGAGAGCTATAAATTGGAAGTACATTAACGATTCTGAGGGGAGGAGATCTAATTATTTTTTGCTGTGTTTCTGGATAATTGGCAGTGCATCTATAATTCATCTCCTTTCAACATAAACGGAACTTTATAAACTTTATCTCCGATTATAAGAAGGAAGACCTATAAAATGACTTGCAGTGGTGGATAACGGGCAAAGGAAAAAAACAAAAAAAATCTGTATTTCAACAGAATAAAAAAAATCGGGCGATAAATCGTCTTAAAACTAGAACTATGAGAGAAAACCTTCCATTATACAAAGGGAAGTTATCTCTTGAAAAATAGAAGTTCAGTTAAATTCAACTTTTAGTTTACTTTGCCACTATTGATCTTTCTAAATGAATGAAAATAGAAAAGATAATATCTTTTCATTGGGATTAATAAGTCGGAAGTCAGTTCTTAATTTAACTAGTATATAATCCGATTTATTGAAATTTAATCTCACTTTTGAATTT
>JAPMOR010109375.1:6040-34592 GCA_026543865.1 Argiope aurantia
TTGGTTGTTAAAATATTCCATTTCGAGGTTCGCCTAAATCTTCTTGTTTTAAATCCCCCCCCCCCCCCCTTCTTCCAAGAGAAAAAAATCTTTTTTTTTTCTTCATAACTCCTGGCCCGGAGGTAACAATGAATCGTAATTTTACTGAATGAATCGTAGTTTTACTCTACTCTTTTAATACATCTTAGTGTATCTCAGAGTTTTCAGAACAGTGTATATAATTTAGAAAGTCCTATAATTAATTTGAAATAGAAAAGGAACTTCAAGAATTATTATTTTCAAAATTATAATTAATAATATTTTATTATAATTATTTATAATTATAATTAATAATAAAATTAAATTTCGGCAAAGCATATACTGAGCTAAAAGAAAGTATTATTCAATGGAGTCTAATAATATAATAAAAGTTTTAAACACTAACATTTTATTTATTTTTATATTTAGCGATAAGCTGTACGATGTTTGATGACTATGCATTCAAAACGGAAAAGTTTCAACATTTGGAAGATGCAACTACAAATTTCTTTTAAATTTTGAATTCTGTGGACTCCCGATGTGTTATGAGACAGTTAAAATTACTGCAGTAAGATTTTGAGAAGTATGAAAAAACCGAAAAATACACGTGAATTGGGAGATATAGCAAAAGTGTTTATTTTTTTAAATTAAGATGACGAGAGAAAAAAATTCATCTTAAAAGCGAGAAAAAAACTGAATTTATTTCATATATTTATAATGTAAATATCACCATGCAGATTAGCGAGAAAGGATATTTTTTAAATTTTCATCTCCAACTTTTCATTGTATGCGTGAACTGTCATAAAATCAGCGCACAGATTCGTTTCTCACAAAATATTTGGTTTTACAAAAAGGAAATGCCTCAAGCCGCTTATTCGAAAAATCATCTTGAGCCTTCAAAGTGCGCTGTCTTTCAAGCAAGCATTTGGCATTTTGAAGATTTTTTGGCGCAAGAGCCGTAATTGGCTAAACTGTGCCATGCATATGGTCAAAAATTTAAATCCAAGACATCAAATGCTTAAAGGTAAACAGTAGTTTCTAAAATGTGCGCTAAAAAACATGGTAATATTGGAAGAATTGTTTAAAAATTTGCAATGCAAGCAAAAATAAAAACAGAATTATCAAATATACTGAAAAAAACAAATGGCTTTTCGGAAATTAAAAAAGATTTGGATGGTGTATTTCATCCATCAAGTCACGCAAGGCGACAGATGAACAATTAAAAAAGTTCAGACGATGTGAATTAAAAGAAGGACATTCGATCAAAATATGTTTCACAGTAAAATTAGTATGACAAGTGGGACATACGGGCGAGCTATCTCCAAAAATGAGGTGCTTATGAGTGAAACGCGTGTGTCCTATACGGAGGAGAGTCAATTTGACGTCGATCTTAAAAATAAAATTAGGAGATATTACTTCTGAGTGATTTTCTTTTTGCCCCCCCCCCTCAGAAAACTTTCTTTTACCATTTATCGTAAAAGAGATTTTTTTTTTAAATTTTTAGCAAAAATATTTATTCCTAAGCAGAAATCATACAATAATTCAACATGTGCGGCAGATTCACATTAGGTGCAGAAATTTTGTGTCGCAATTTGCAACGATCAAAGAAATCGATCCTGATTCTTGGAACAAGTGCTGAATGATGCGTCACCTTTTGAAATTCTCATTTCAGATCTCTTTTTATACGATTTTCTTTAATTGGTTTCATATTAGCAGAGACGAAATCTGAAGATCGTTCATTTTTCTTTACTTTCTAAAAATATAAGCTCTGAAATTTTTTACAGTAATGTGTTTTACATAGCAAAACTTTATTTTGATATTTTCGTAATGCAATTCAATGAGTTAGAGAAGTTTCAGAAGAGAATATTCACAAATTTTTATATTTCTAAATTTTAAAGTAAAGACTGACAATAATTAAAAATAAAATTTTACTTTTTAGTGCACTAATAAAATTGTCCTTTAAAAAAATTGTTTTTTTTTAATTTTTCTGAATTTTGTAATCGATTTTTTACCCACTTCTTGATGTGCCAATGAACTTTGTACTTGTGCAGTTTCAATATTATGTGATCCTTTTAAGAAATTAACTATCATTTAATGGAACCCGTTTCTCTAACGTTTTGGGTATTCGGGAACAATCTTTAAAAAAAAACGTTACATAGTTACAGTTAAAGATAAAGTGTTTAGACTTAGTTTCAGTATCGATTATATATATTAACAAAGGACTAATAGCTTTTAAGTTAATTATAATAAGTTGCAAAATGTGCTATTATTCTTGAAATACACCTCTTGTTTGTCTTCATTCTAATATAAGAATTTTTACTAAAGATTTATTTTGCTCTTATTTTAAAAAATTACTTTGAATTGATCGCAAACGTTTGGGAAAATGTGACTATATAAATCAATGAAATTAATATTCCGGACAACCAAGAAAGCAGTTCTAATATCTTCTTTCTTCTTCCAAGAAATCAGCTATTATTCTCATAAATTGGAAAGAATATAAGCCAAAGCAAAAAAAAAAGCGGCATTAAATATATCTAACGTTAATTTAATAATAGTTCAATAATATCTGCGGGTTTTTCCCGAAAAGGTATCAAGTCAAGATATACAATTTTATACTAAATTCTTTTCGAAGGAAATTTACATATGTCATAATAAATGAGATCACAAAAGTCTCCGACACTCTGCTTACGATTGTATGACTTTCGTGTACCGGAGACATATGCATAGAAATCATAAATCTATCAGTCAATCAATTTGTATTTTGTTAGTCGATGGTGAGAATGATAAGAACAAGTTCTGGGCGAGGTTTCCATCATTTTAAATGTTTCCCACAATTGTGAGATTTGGCGAAATTCTAATTAAAATTTGGACTGATTTCGATAATATCCACATTATTGTTCTGAATTTGGTATTCAATGCATGTGAAGAATTGTTTAAGGAAAATATTAATGAATTGTTATATAATTTTTCCTATAAATAAGATACTTATATCAAAGCAAATAAAAAAAATTTCATCAGTTTTAAGTATATTTCTTTTTAATTCATTTGTATAGTACAATAAATTCGAATAGAAAAGTTCGTAATATTTTAATATGACCATGTTAACAAACTGAGTTTCTTGCTGTAGAAAAACATTTAAATGAGGTTAATAACTCTTAAATGAATTTTTAAAGAAGATTAATCACTAATGGAACAGTTTTGAAATGGAATGCCCCTAAAATGATATACTATGCCTTCTTGGATAGCTCGATATATCAGTTTCAAAATATCTATCCATAAATTCTACGTGTTATTATTACAAGGTGAAGACTTAATGCTTCTTTTTATAATATTATTTTTTATTATTTTAATATTTCTTTTTATAATATTAATTTATTTGTATGGTAATATTCTTTTTATTAATTTTTTTTTTGTAATAAGAGGGACTTAAATTATTAGTTTTGTATAGTAATTATTGTAATTATTTGTTTCTCATTTTATTTATTATGTGTATACACAAAATACGTAGCTAATAAAAATCACAAAAATATATACATATTGCATCTATGGTACAGTGAAAATCTGAGTCAAATTTTAGCTAGATTCAAATCTAATTTTCTCCCAGATGCAATTTTTAACGATATCAAGCGAGGCTCTTCAAGAACATATTTCACACAAGATTTACAATACAAAAAAAAATCTGCTGAATTGAAGCGAAAGTTAATCCCTCGCTTTCGATGTTTCAAATGCAATGTAATTGTCTAAATCTTCACAAAAATTATCTGAATTGGATGCTTCTTTTTATCGTCAACCTTGGTTAAAACCTGTTCAAGTGTTTATTTTGTTCTGATGTACATGTTTTCCTATTGTTGATTCAGAACTAATGAAACTTTATTTATATTATATGCTTATTATGAACGGAACTATAGATGGTTTATAGTATGTGCCCATTGATTCTGGTTGTTGGCGGTTCAGTTCCGTGTAAAAGCTGTCTCCTGTACTGACATTTTTCTTTGTAAAAAAATCTGATAGTCAATGAATTTCGAAGAAGGCTGATCGAGATCCGTATGAAATTTCTCTTAGGATAATTGAATTCAAATGATTGGTTTCTTGATTGTTAGAAAAAAAATTTATGTTCGGGAAAACCTTGCTGTAATATTAAGAATAAATTGTGAGACATTTTCTCATATTTATGCGAATGAATTTTTGTTTTTACTTTAGTAATTTATTTTCAATCAAAAATCATTAAACTGTATTTAACTCTTCAATACAGTTTTTTTTATCGAAATTTCAAATGAATGATTTTCAATCAATATAGATCGATCAATTCATTTCAATTTGTGATTAATCCCTTTAAACTTAAAAATAAGCATATCTGTGCAAATTTTATAAAATAAAAATATGAAACTCTGCTAGACATAGATGAATGTGAGAGAAATTTGATAAAATACAGTATAATATAATATTATAAAATAAATGTGTTTTAATGGCTGCTAAAGTTATCCTCAAAATATCACAAAGTTTTTGCTTAAATTTTAGTTAAACGAAATTTAAATTATTTTTCAGAAAATTTTTCTGAGATGCATATACCCGACCAGCAAGGTACAAGTAAATTAATAACATTAGAACCTCTCATTGATCTTATACAGGCAAAAGAAAGATATACATTCTCTTCATATTGGTCGAGACTATGTCTGCATTTACAGTTTTATAAAAATGAATTTGTTATTATAAAAACAGAATTCAGTTGCTTTTAACATTATTAACTATTTTTATTTTCGGTATCAAATGTATCGTTCTTTTGTTTGTTTCCTATAAAATAATTAATTTCAAGAATTAAACTTAAATTGTTCCCAATTAACCAGCATTTTTGGGAAAGCACAGGCAGTCTACGAAAAAATTGTTTACTAATGATGTTATTGTTTTCTTTGGGTTATTCTCAAATATCAATCTAGGAATAAAGTTATATACTTTTTCAGAAGCGTTAATTACAGCAATACGCTGAAGAAGGTGGAGTTGTTATTCGGAACGGATATCTTTTGACGTTTACATTGGCAATTGTTTTTTCATTCTGTTATTTTGAGACACCCTATTATATTTCATTTCTTAGAACTTAAAAAATCATGAACAATAAACATAATACCCAGTGTTCTCGCTTGTACTTCTAAAGGTTGTGGTTTCACGAAAGCATAATGTGATATCATCTTCTCTCTCTTATTTATATTAATTTCTTGTTTCTTAGGCGGTCTTTGTTTTTATATATAATTTATCACTTAAATATGTATCGATTCATTTCAAATCCAATCTATAAATCTAAGAGAAATTTGGATGGAACGCACATTTGATTCCTTTAATTTTAATTTCACACAAAGTTATTTAATTTTAACAAGATGATTAAAAAAATATGAATGTGAAAATTCCTGATTAAATTATCTTCTTCCTATCGACTACTTTTAGAAAGTTGCTTTTCTCTTAAAAAATAATTCCTCTTACGACAATGAATCAACCTAGTGAGATATCGCCTCACAAATAAGCGAGATGCTATAATGCCTGTGTTACCTACTTTATGCGATGTGCAGTACCTCTGTCTTAGGGGTTAATGTTTTAAAAATATCGCTATTCAGTTTTCCCGAGCTCTGTACGGCAAAAGGGTGGGGGAGTGTACTCTTTGTGATTATGCCTAACTATTTCTTAGGATATTCAGCTATTGTACTCGAGTTTAGTTACATAAACGTCCCAATTTAAAGAAGTACTAAGGCTATTTTGGAACGGACTTCATAATATTGAACCGGTGTCAGATGACGATACGACACATGAGCTTGCACCCCTTTTCCAAATTTCCACACCACATCAAGGGGAGGACGTTGGGTCTCGACGGATTTAACGTGTCCTAGACCCGCTTACATGACGGTTCTTCGGTGGAATCGGGCCTCGAACCTGGAAACCAGGAACTAGCTGAGACCTTACCAACAGACCAACGCGGCCCTCTATTCTACCAGAAATTTTTATATACTCTGAAAATTCATCATATGCATGTAAAATTGATTTATCAACTTTTTTTTAAAGTTCAGAGACTTGTAAACAACAATTGCAAAAATTTCTCAGCTTTACGAATTGCGTAAATTTTGTTTTCATTACCTCTCCATAAAATATTTTTTTTATAAAAGCCTCCAAACAAGGCAGTAGTGGATTAACTCTAGATTTGTGCATTCGAAATCTTATTAAAAAATATCAACTTGACGTTATATATATAAGCGTTACAGATTTTACAAATTAGATTTCAGTTATACATCTAAAAACAAAACAATAACAAACAAAAAAACCCTGGTTCATATCATTAGAAATTAATTTTAATTTTTCTTCTGGTTTTTTAAACTTTAAATTTCATGAATTATTATTGAAAAGAATGTGCATTTTGTGAAGTAAAAAAAATGAAATTACAAACTGAAATGAAAATTATAACCATAGTAGTAAAGTAGAAACAATAGGATAGCAATAAAAGTAAGCAGTAATTAATAGCAATTGTAGAAGGATTTGTAGAATATAATATACTACAGTGATTAAAAAATGTTTGGAATGCTATTAAAATACATCCATACTTCAATTTCCAAGGTTCGATTTGTTTGATGAATCACAAATATATAATTAAATAATGTAGAAAACTAAACATTTTTATCACCAATCTGATCCATTTGGCCAACAAAATCATCAAAATATCGTGATATAGATGGTTTAGAATATTTTATGATTAATTCGTTGATTCGAATTATAATTATTAGTTAATTTTTTTATGCGAGTTGTCTTTCATTTATAGTTTGTTTGTAAGTTTGAATGGGAGTTGAAACTAGAGCTTCTTCTAAATTTTATGAAGATATTTTGTTTACTAATTAATTTCCTGGAATTTTTAATTTTCTATTTTCTTGAATAAAACCAAATTTTTATTTGTCGAAGAATAATAAAAAAAGTATCATGTACAATGTTACAGCCTTCAGGGGAACAAACGCGAGTGCGCGGATGAGAAGCTGCGTGATTCTAAGCAAGTTCTTGCTTGTCCTGAAGGAACAATAATGGTGATATCCATATGATCCCATCCTTGATGATGGCACGTACATCCACGAGTAAGCTATATCTTTATTGTTACTTAGTATTCGAATAGTTTATTGCTGGAGAGCGATGAACTCTTGTAAATTATATGAAGCCATATCAGAAACTCATAAGTAGTTTTCAAAAGAATTTCATTCATATTACTACATTTTTAGAATAATTTTGAGTATTACTACACCATTTATAATATAATGTATAGAAACAATTTATTTTGCGAATTTCTCAAGCAAAAAACAAAATGTAACAAGATATGCCAATTTTGATTGTTCTAAAAGTAAAATATCAAATTTATTTGATTGTAAAAATGAAAACAAAAAAATAATATTAAAAGATTTCCAATTCTTTTCCCGGCAAATTGAATGGGATACATCAAAAATAGTTTTTAATCATCAAAATTTTTATTCAACGATAGTTGCGCTATTTTTATGAATTTAATTAATTTACTTTACATAACAGCAAAAACAACATACTAAAGTGAAAAACTCACATTCATTTATTAATCAAACTGAGAAATAGATTAAAAACAATAACACTACTTTTTATGAAAAAGATAGAATAAATAAAATATTCAAGTCTTATCTGTCGCTGAAAAAATATTCGTTGGCTATAATGAAGGATTCTTATAAAAATCGATTTTCTTCTTCTATGTATTGTTTTCTTAAGTTTTTATGCAAATTATTTTAATAGTTATGTGTTTTTATACCCTCTTATTTTGTTCCATTTGACTTATTATACATTTTTCTTTATTTTAACCTTAATCTTTATAAAGAATTTTGGAATCGATTTTTTATTTATTGTAACTTGCATTACAATTCAGAAACTTTCACGCAGGCATTTCTCGATGCCAATAAATAAAGCAAACATTTTCAGATTTTAATTTTAAATTAATCGATTAATTTATCCGAACTGTGACTTTAAACGAGTGACGCCACTTAGTAATGAATGCGTGAAAAAAATAATTTAAGGATTCCACATTATTAACTATATAAAAATTGAAGTGCAAAAATTAACATGAAATTGAATTTCCTCCCGTAGTAGAATCATTACTACAGAACACTGTTTGCAAAAGATCACCGAAGAAACCTCCTTTGAGATTTACGCCCTCCTCAAAGATTCCTTATGCTACTATCATTTCTCTAACCGTAGCTATTTATATCATTTGATTAAATAAATCTTTTTTTTTTCTTTTTTTTGTTGCTTTAAGTCGTTTAACCGAATAGTTTGCTTCATATTTCCTTTAAAGCAATTTTTTTTAAAATAAATTTAGAAAAATTGTGAAAAAGTAGGTTTTTTATTTCCAGATTTTTTTATTTTTTCATTACATTGTTTTATGTGTCATATTTTGGAAAAAAGTATTCCAATGAAAATTACACCTTGCCCTTTTTTAATTGACTAATATACATTTTTATTAATTTACATGCAATGCTTACGGTGATGAGGCGGAGAAAGCAAAACCCATTTGCTTACGAAACAACTGCTGAGTCATCGTGAGCAATGAGATTTAGCTATACTAAAATGTAATAATCGTTTATAATTTGTAGATGAAATACATATAACGGGATTACATCTGCTACAAGATATAATGTGATAAAAGGAGATTCAAATTATTAGATCGCATATCTCAAATATGTTTATTGAGAAGACAATATGATAAAATAACATGGATTATGAAGATATATTGGTGTGGCATGGTGTGGAGAGGGGGGTGCCAGCTCGGGTGTCGTCCTCGTCATCTGACCGCGGTTCAAAATGACGAGGTCCGTCCCAAAATAGCCCTAGTGTTGCTTAAAACGGGAAGTTAATAGAAGTAACTAACTAACGAAGATATAAAATTAATGTTCTGAAGATAATAAAACAATTAAAAATTATTTTTATAAGAAATTATTGTTTTTTTAATGCTTATGCAGTTTTGATTCATGAATATCAATTTTTTCCGTATTTTTTAAATTAATTTCATCTGAGTGTAATAACGTTTTGTAATTTTTATTTAAAATATAGTTTTATTCAGAAGACATTTAGGAAATAAAAATTTCTATAACCGTGTAGGCATTATTTTCATATATAATAATCATACAAATATGAAAAGGTTCTTTTGAAACTGGAATGGAATCAATGATGCAGACAAGCGATTCATTCAAAACAAACCTTTCAATACCATTAATCAAATAAATTCGCTTTCGTCGATGTGTCTTATAGGAAGTGCCTTCTGAAAGGACTTAGATGTATTCTCAGAAAATTATTTTCTATTTGTAGAAGAAGAAGAATTCCTAAAATTTGGCACAAATAATTGAACTTTGAATAAACATCCTGCCTCGTATCGATTACTTCGAAGGGACTTAATGACGTGTTTTTGTTCTTTCTACAAAGCAATCTCATTCATTTCTATTGACGCCTGCCTTTTTGAAACTTTGTAAATTTCAAAACTTCATTCATTTTTAAGATGCTCCTTGCATGAAAGAAATAGTGTTTCATTTCTAGGCTTTCATGAGAAAATAATCTGATGCCGAAGACAGTTTCAGCTTATTGAGAAATAGAGTGTATTTGTCCTGTTTAAAGAAATTTGAAATGAAAGGGAGGTAAAGATTCAAGCGTCTTCTATGCAAAAGGCAATAGTAGTTTTTTAATTCTATTATTAGTAAGGGTATGCTCAAGCAAGAGGTGCGATTTTCGTATGAATAAAATTTAAAACTAGTTTCACATATGTAATTTCTACCCGATTAAACTATTTTTTTCAATTGAAGGCCTTGAGTAATTTCATTTGTTCAAATTGTATAGTTGACGGGGGGGGACGAATAAATCTGATTTTAAATTGCTCGATTATTAAACAAAGGATTGTATCTGTGGACAATTCACGTAAGATCTCTAGGTATGTGCCGGTGTTCAACAGAACGACGCTTTTTTTGTTTTTGTTCTTTTCTTTATAATAACACAATTCAATTTTTCTTCTAAATTCACAAGAATTAATTTTTGCCTACCATTTCTTTATGATTAATAACAAATGTCTTCATTATCATCATTAATATTAATAAGGTTCAATATATAAACTTTCTGAATTTATTTTGGTTGATTCAAAGTGAAAATTGAAAATGATAATAATAATAATAAAAACTATTTGCATTTGATTTGTTTTGATTAGTTAAATACTTCCACATCTTGTATCCTACGGCTTTGCAAAGCATATTATGTATTCAATCAAAGAAAATATTAAATGACTTCTCATTTTTTAAAATACTTTGAAAACATAAAATATGAAACATTTTAATGTTCAATTTTTGCATTCAAAATACTGTATTAAAATTATCTGCTTATCACAATAGACATGAAAAGATGCGTAACAAATCAATGTTATTCAATTGGCTTAACAGAAGTAATTTTCCGTGTAAACCGAGCATTGAGTTCAAATACATGAATGTTCAACAATTGTTGATTAAAATAATTGGAATTGCGTGCTTTATTAGAGAGCACTGTTATTATTAATTAAAATAAAATAAGAGGAATTTAAAAAAAAATATCTACGTTTTTATTAAACTTTTTGTTTGATAATTAATATTACAGCCAATTTCAGAAGCCTCGCCGTGATTTTCAACTCCATGAACAGCCATTAAGTTAAATGAATGCGCATGTATGTAATAAATCAGCATTCTTTTTAGTCTGATAATTTCAGAACTTTTCTACGGAAATATTTTAAGCCATGTTTTTCCACAGAGAATTTATCTGTATCCTTTTAAATGACATCTCAAAAGTTCATAGCGTTCTTCAGTGCATTTTTCGGAAGGCTAAAAAATTATATCTTAGCAATCTGAACTGGTGATCGAGGATTTCAAATTGGGAAAAAACTATGACTAAAGTTTTGTTGTTTTAAGCACTTCAATCAGGGTCTAGCAGGGAAAAAGTGAAGTAAAATGAGGTGTTTTTTCAATTTTTCTTAAATTATTTGAAAAGCGCGCATTCAATAAAAATATGGCAATCAAAAAGTTGTAGAGTAAAAGTATCTTAATAAAATGCATATCAACATTATTTATTTTGCCACTTTGCAAACACTTAAAAAAAAGTCTTTTTTATTTAAATATGAGTCCATACAATCAAATAGGTTACCTAAATAATGATTTTTGGGAAAATGATTTATTTTTATATCCTAAATATTTATATATGTGTTGGTGCTTTAAAACCAGAGCACTAGTGTGATTTGGAAATTTGAAGGAAAATTTGAGCTAATTTGCACCCGATTTGATTCTTTAATAATGACAGTTAATTTACTCTTTTTGTCATTTTTAAATTGTGAGGTCCATATCAAAATAGCTGCTAAACTAAATTTTAATCTAAGTATTTAAAACTACTTCAATTTCAACATCTGGATTGAATAAGGACAGGAAAACTCAAAAGTAGCATGAACAAGAAAACAAATGTTGAAGTACCATCAGAAGGCATTAGGAGAATTCTATGAAAGAACGAGGAGAACATTTCACTTTAATGTTTCCTAGGAAAGAAAATAGTGGGATGGGTTGTATGTGGGTAGTAGGAAAGTAATTTAAATTTTCATTTTTACCAAGACGTGAATGTAATAATTTTGTAATTTATCAAGATAAGCAAAAAATGAAAGTGTAAAGTAGGAATTATATTTATTTTATTAATGAAGCACTTAACTGGCTGTTGCCAGATGTATTTAAATACAAATTGATTATAAATGCATGGCAGGTCTCATAGATCACTATATTATTACATCTTTGCTTTTTAAATTTAATTCACCAATCATTGAGGGGCCGTGGTGGCTTAAGGAAGAACAGTCGAGATGGAAGAACAGTCGTGTAAGCGGGCCTGGTGCACTCTAAATACATCGGGACCAAACGCCCACCTGTTGGTGTGGTGTGGAAGTTTAGAGATGGGTTTTTAGCTCACATGTCGTCTTCTTCATCTGGCCACGGTTCAAAATTACGAATTCCGTCCCAAAATAGCCCTAGTGTGCTTTAAAGCGGGACGCTAATATAGTTAAATTAAACCCCACAAAACATTGAATTAATAATACAAATAAGTAATTAATAAAATAATTTGTATTCGTTTATTAAATAGTTAATCAAAAATATTTGAAATAATGAATGAATAATTATGAGAATTAACAATATTTTAATCTTTCTGGTGGACAAATTACACATTCAGAATGAGTTGTTACAAGATTAGTAGGCAGGCAGTTTTTTGGATTTCCCAAAAATATCACTGGAAGAAAGAACATCGCCAATAGAACTGGATTGTTTCGAGGGGCTCTTAACCAGATTCTGAATCGAGAAAGATGACTAAGGACGAACGACACATATCATAATTCTAAAAATTCTAGAAATAATTTGTCTATGATCACATTATTTCCTCTTTGTATATTCCGTGTATAAGAAAGTAAAAACACCCCCATAATTTCAAGTTACGATACCTATTAGGGTTTCTGCGACTTCAAAGATTTCCAAGCGGTTGTTCAGGGAATGTTAAAAAAATATGCAAATCGTTTTCTTCCCAGTTTTCAAAGCAGTAATTGATTTCTTGGAAATTGTTTCTTCGGAAGGCACCTGGAGGAATGCGCGCATTGAAAGAAGCCTTCGTGGACTGGAGTAAAGTCGTTAAAATGCAACTAAAAATTTCACTGAGAAAGAGTAAAGTGGGACTGAAAAGAGTTTCCTTCAAAGAAAAATGTTTATAGGCTCCATTCCTTTGCTTGCCGGTGAGTAAATCCAAGTAGAATTTTCGTTTCTTGTAAATGAAATGTACAAAATTTTGTATCAATCAAAACATTGAATATTGAGATTTTATAAATTTGCTCATTTCGTAAAACTCCTAATCTGAAAGAATTTTTCTTTGTATTATGACTGTGTATAACAACGGCTCGGAAACGGAGTAAGCTAGAAGGATGGAACTTGCTGGCGGTCTTAACTCCAAACTTTTGGATATGTTTTAAATTTTATACTTGATTTGTAAACGGAAAATCTGCTTTCCATCCGTCTTTGTGCATATCATATATGATTACTCGAAGGTAAAAATTAGATGAATGGGAAAAAACTGGATGAGTGAAATTTGTTATATGATTTGATCATGAGAATTTTGTACCGTATGTCATCTTAATTTTGGACCCTGCCCGTCAAAGCATAGTTTATCTGTCGACCTATCTATTCTTAATATGCAAAGGAAATCATTTAAAAGCACTACTTCTTTTTTAAAAAAAGTTTTAGATGCAGTCTTGTTACAAAAATTCAGAGAGGTGATAGCACACATCAAGAGGATAAAAAATCACCATATGAAATAGGGTCCCAGAATATGTTTATGTGGTGAACATCTCAAAATAGAAGGATTTCGAAAATTGTTGGAAACTGTAAAAAACGAAGAAAAAAATAACAAATAATGTTTTAGCTACGAATTTTCTTAAAGTGAGAGCACATTCTTAAAAGTTATTTTTTATGTAGTGAACATGCCGATTTGATGATCCAGAGAATCGTAAAATAATGAAAACGAAAAATAAGTTTAGAGTCCTTATCTGAATTTATCTTTTGAATATGACAACATACTCTCCAAACATCGGTACCGAACTGCTGCGATATTTGCTGATGCCCATTTTAATTTCTCTTTAATATCTTAAAAACTCTTTAGTTTTACCACTACATTCTTATATTAAATTAAAAAGTATAAGGACCCTTACATTTTCAAGCATATATTTTTCTTCAACTTTTGCAGAATACTTTTTACTACTTTCTAAACTAATTTTTCGTTTTCTTTATTTCCCTGGATCATCAAATCGGCATGTTACTTACATGAAAAATAACTTTTAAGAATGCGCTTTCACTTAAAAAGAAAATACATAGTAGAAACATCATTTGTTATTTTTTTAATCAATTTTTTACAGTTTACAGCAATTCTCCGACTATCTATATTTTTTCGATTTTCACCTACTAAAACCCTATGGGACCCTATGTTGTATGACAATATTTTGTCTTCTTGATACCTATTATCACCTCTCTGAATTTGACGATCGAATTCGGTAACGCACTGCATATATTTCTTTAATATCTTCAAGCCATACTTTTTGTCAATAATTTACTTTATCTGTGAAATCTTAATTTACGTGAAAGTAAAAAAAATATCCTATATAAAAATAATATTTAAAAACACTTATGTATAAATAAAGATAAAGTAATTTTTAAAAAAAAACATCTTCTCATTTTATTCTTTATGAAATCAATTTTTTCCTCAAATTCACATAATCTCTGGCATGCAATCGAAATTCTATTTAATTAATAAATCCATTCATGATTAGGTTTTGAAAATTATGAAAACAATCGATCGAGATATTACATTGAGAATTTATAAACTGGAGTCCACCTGGAGGAAGATAAAGCGGCTTAACTTGCATCAAAATACCTCTCTAAATCCCTTTCATACCATAACGCTTTATATTTATAAAAATTCTCCAGAAAGCTACAAAAACTGGCCTACGAGAGACCAAGTCAATTTGCAAGTAAATTAAGACATTCGAATAAAGCATTTAATTCCTCCATATGAATATGCATAATCCGATTACCTTTGTTATCCATTTTAAATGCTTTTTCCTTTCAGAAAGAGGATTTCTGGTAAACAATTTAGTTGAGCTGACAAGCTCAATAATACTGATGGATTTTGACTAAAAGGTACAGCTATTTCTGTAGAGTGGTTGGCGTTTTATTTTGTTCGATTTGGCAGCTATTACTAAGGTAAAAGCCAATTTTCTGACAACAGAAGCATTATTCAATATATTGAATGAGCACGAAAGAATCTAAACATTAAGTTGTAACGTTTCCCCTTTTTCTTCGGTAATTGGCATTCCGGCCAGATGTAAGGTCACCCGTTTTCCCACACATATGGGGATCCTCTTCATCTGTAGAGTAATTGTGTCTGATCATTTGTTGCATACAGATAAACGATCACAGATGTGTGTTTCGTCGTTTCAAAGAGATCAATCATATCTTCAAGGGAGAAGAACGTCAAAACATCCAGATAAACTCTTTTTCTATTATGAAGGGACTCCTCAAATCTCCGAGAAACAATCAATCACCAATAACTGTTGTCATTAAGTGCTGAAGTCAGGTGGACTTAAGCCGATGTAAACTGTGAATTGAGTGTAACTATTATGTGTTCGGGAAGGGTCAGCTACAGAGAGGGACCAATAACAGACATTTCCACGATCGGCTGGAATTAAGGAAGCATTACTGAGCAGCTATTGGGAATCATTAGATTAATCGGTCATGTTACTTCCTGAGCAGCTGAAACATATTAAGTCTTTGTGTATGATAGTGCCATACTTTTCTGATGTTTTGAAAATCACTGTCTAAGACTGCTACCTATCTTGAACAGATTCCAGCTAGGTTTTTGCTCATTTACAACAGAGCAGGCAATCAGGATTGATTGTAATTATCATGTGTTCGGGAAGGGTCAGCTACAGAGAGGGACCAATAACAGACATTTCCACGATCGACTGGAATTAAGGAAGCATTGCTGAGCAGCTATTGGGTGATAAGGAATCATTAGATTAATCGGTCATGTTACTTCCTGAGCAGCTGAAACATATTAAGTCTTTGTGTATGATAGTGCCATACTTTTCTGGTGTTTTGAAAATCACTGTCTAAGACTGCTACCTATCTTGAACAGATTCCAGCTAGGGTTTTGCTCATTTACACCAGAGCAGGCAATCAGAATTGATTCATCCTCCTTACCTACAATGAGCTGTAATTTTCAAACATATTTTATTTGCTTCACTTCATTTCAGTCTTTTTCTCTTGGTCTTTCATTTCTTCTACTTATATTGCTGACGCCTATTCTTATGTCATTTCTTGAAATAATTAATAAACACAACAGTACTCCTAAAGTCTACTTATATTGGGTAACGTTTTTCAACAGATCATCTACAACTCCCACTTTTAAATAATTTGCTTTCATGGGAGTGTTGGTAGATTTTGAGTCTTTCTAGTTAAATTTTCCATTAAAATCTTGAATTTTGCTTCTCTGGTTTAAAACTAAATTACCGTAGTTCCTTTTTTCAGTATTTATTCCCAGAGAGTAATTTATTTCACCTAGAGTTCTCAGTTCGTATTCTGTTTCTTGTTCATTACAGATTTTCTTTGTATTTTCTTCTTTTCCAGCAAATAAGAAAATTATCTACATAGAAAATTATGTACGTTGAATTTTTGTTTCTTTCTAATATAAGTAGACCTGATTTAATTTGTTCAAAATCCTAATTTTCAAGTGATTCTGCAATATACCCAACTCTTGCTGCCTTTTTAACCCATAGATGATATTAAATAGTTTATAAACCAGTTTGTTCCTTTTTTAGTGCAATATATCCTTCAGATTCGAACATGCAAATCTTATCTTCCAGGTTCTCGTACAGGAAAGCAATATTTATATCAATTTGTGCAATGCAATATTTTTTGTTGTTGATTATCCCCCTTGGATTGAATACCAGTTTAAAACAAGACAAGAGATCGGGGAAAGAGGGGTGCAGTAGCTTCTGAGGGTAAAGAACCCTGAGCACTCGAGGGCAGAAGTCTGACTTTATCTTATATCAAGATGACACTCACACACTCGCTTGCACAACACCTTTTTACATGGGGAGCTCTTTCATGTACCTCACAGATAGAACATAGGTAAAGAACAAACATGCCCGAACCAAGCCTCGAACTCTGACGCCCAGATCAAGGGAGGACAAACGCGCTATCCCTAGGCCAGGACGTCGGCAGGGCAGTACTTAGATTTATGTAGTCATCTGCATCAAAAAACGCTCTAACTGTAGTATATGAAAACTGTAGTAGTAATTGTAATGTAGTATACCAATTTCAAATTTTGACGGGAAACCTTCCACAACCAAGTTTCGAAGAAACTCGTCTCTTCTTTTGTTGATTCGATTCATTTTCTTCTTATGGATTATCTATCTTTTCATCATCATTCTATCATTTTGGTTTTTACTATACCGAATTTGCATAAAGTATGATTTTCTCGGGATTTCGCTTTTGTTATTCTATCTGACAATCTGGATTGATCAGATTCTGCTTGTGAGTTGTGTTCTTGATTTCAGAAAAATCGCGTTTGCATCGACTAACTTCTGCATTTTCATTTGATTCCTCTGTTCTTTTCCCCATTTTGTGCTACAAATCCTGATCTACTGTATGTTTTATTGGTTCATTTTTATTCTGAATCTCTTTCGCAGCGCATGGGGAAAGCTTTTCAATGAACTTTGTTGACCTGCTTATGATGATATTTTTTTTCCTCCCAAATAAATTCAATGTCTTTTGGATCAGTTGTCGTATCCCTTGATTATACCTTCAACTGCTTTGTGATCAAGCTTTCCAATTTTAAAGCTTTTGCTTCCGAAAACTAGTCTACCTTCAATCTAGTTTTCGTTGTCCGTAATTCGAAAGGTACCTTTTGTCTAAACTATATAAATTTCTATCTCGCTACTTACATATTCACCTGTATTATCAATTCTTAACACACTGCGTACGGATCACGAGATTCTTCGTTTTTAGCAGACCGATCACAGGGTCACAAGATATCTCGTTTTCATGTTTTTTCGGCAAAATGGATGCATAATCTGCCAAAGGCAAATATTTAACACATTAAGGACCGCAAAGAAATCTGTAAGACATGCGCCTGGGGACGCATTTTGGGGCAAACTTGTACTTCTAAAATCATCATAATTTTGTTATTTATGAAGCAACAACAGACGGGACACATAGCACGAGAAAACTCGTGAACGGTCCTTAATGTCTTAAAAGAAAACACTTCTGCGAATCGTGCCGAACGTCATTGCAGAAGGGAGTACGGTTTACCAAATATCACATTCTAAACCATTATTCAAGTCTGTGAAATAAATAATAGTTAAAATGTAAAAACATTTTATATAATAAATACATGCATAAAATATACAGTAATATTTAAAAAGGCTTTATGTAAATATAATGCAGATTTCAAACTAAAAATGGGCACATACGCTTCCTATTGCTTTCCAAGCATGCTTCTAGAACGTCCAAAACTATACGGGCCCTGGGAGTGCGCAGAGCGCCGTTAGCAATGTGTTAATAATTATAATTTTCTCTCAAAATTTATTTCCTGCGACCGTTTGGCATTCTTTCAATTTTGTAAATGCTTCATTTTTTCTTTCTCTTGACAACAAATAAGTCAGAGTGAATCACTGCAGTCTTCAATAAGAGAGAGGAAACCACTAAATAATATTTGTGGAGGACTACAGACATCAGAATGAATCAGTTCGAGGGATTTTCTGGTCTTGTATTTATCTGTTTTCGAATATGACATATCAGTTGATTTTGATTTAATGTAGTTTTCGCATGTTACTTGTTAAGTTTTCTGTTTAATTGAATTATAGTATCTCAGGCCAAACCGCTTGTTCCAGATAATTAAAGTTTTTTCTTTCTTACAATAAACTACATCCCGGGCAGAAGTTTTAGTTTCATTATTATCTAAAATAACTTTATAAAAGGAGTTTTTTTTATTTTTCCTTCTAATAACAATTTATCACCTTGCATTCATTTTTCTCAAAAATCACTCGACAGCTTTTCCAACTGATACTAAATTTATTTCTACTTCCAGCGCATATAAAACATTGTTCAAGAATTCCATTTGTCCATAATTTATTCCTTCGAAGAAATGTTTGTTTTTGAAAATGCGAGATCTGCTATCATAATCGATAACTAGAATTTCTATTGCATTTCTGTTGGCGAGTAAAGAATATTTGGCGTCATTAATTTTTGATAACTCTTTTTCCATTTCATCGGAATACCTTTCAGAGCAATAAGGGGATCTATAATCTTTTTTGCTTGGTAGTAAATTATTGATTTCAGCTTTTATTTTTAAAATGCCAGCATTCAGACTTTACACAATATTTTTAAGGGAATGGGGGCAAAACTTATTTTCGCATTCAGATGCACATTTTTGTTTGAAACTAAAACACCGTTATTAGTTTCACTTTGAAATGTCACCGACCGTCTTTTATTTCCTCGTCGATTCTCTTGATGAAATCAAAACTTAGTTCATCCTTTGGCCTTGTTTTAGCAGCAGCAATTAAATTATCGTAGATTTTTGGTAATAAGCATAACAGTTACTCTGAGATAAGTGAATTATTTACATTTCCGTTGATAATACAAAGCTCACAGATTAATTTTATTAGATTCATATGATTGTTCATAATACCACTTCCTTCCAGTTTTATATTTTAATCGTTGATAGTAAAAATAATTTACTAGTTAAATTTGACCCTTTATGACTTTTTTTAGTGCATCCCCAGTTGCTGGTAGTTTTTGCATCTTACTTGGATAATTTGATTATCTTCAATGCACAAATTTTTGGTAGCTCTTGCTTTTTGATCTTTTTCTGCCAATTCAGCCGGTTTCGGTTCTGGCTGTTCTTTTGTAGAGAGATCTTTAATGAGACCCGTTTCTATTTTGAGCATTCAGTCTGTATAATTACTGGAATTCAGATTTTAAGACTCTTTTTTTTTTGTACAAAGGGAAAGGAATGCAATCGATTTTCAAATTTTTAGTCATCTCCCTAATTTACAAGGAATCCAAAAAGAGGGTTTTTTTTTTTTTTTAATAAGGAGGTAGGACTATCTGTTTGCAATAGCTTTGAATTTTTTTTCCTTTTACACCTAACCTTTAGTAAGGTGAATTAAATTGTGGATTCGATATTGATATCTGAATTTCAGATATTTGTCAACTATTTGAAAGTGTTGGGAGAAATCTATTTGTCTGCCCTTGTGCATGAGAATACTTTAATCAAAGAACGTGAAAATAGAAGATTGAAATTCGGTAAATCGATGCTCATCTGATGATTAAACATAGTTTAAACCGAGTTCGTCAAGGAGATGGCAGTCTGTCTATTTGGTTGTAAGTGAGCATAATAGCTCAAAACAGCAAAGTACTGTGATTTATATGTGTTCTTGCGACCAGATGTGTAGGCATTTTGGAGTCAGTCGGTTAAAAGGTAGAAAATGAGGCAGAAAATGCGTACCTACTATGCCTACCTCCGAACATACTGCATTTTGCGAGGTGAAAACGAAGCAGGTACCAGGTAATTTGCTCGGCTAAGCCGCGACTTCCCTCAGTATTACTAAAGACTGTAGCTTGATGAAATTGAGTTAGTCAGGAGAGAACAGTTGTCCTTTTTCTATGGAATCGTTTGAGTCATGTCAAAGCAGAGAGAAGAGTGGAGGAGAAACTAACTGATTTTCATAGTTACAGGCTTAGAGGAGGATTGACCAATGTGGAAGTTTCTGGGATTTGGTAAACGTTTCAGCAATATCATATCAATAATAGCACAAGAGGAATGAATAAATTAGTTATTGTAAAAGTTAGATTAATTATTTATTAATGCGGTTCTGAGATCAGTATGGCATTTTACTTGAAATTTCTTTTTATTTTATCTGATATAAACAATTTTTCAGATTAAATTAAGTCTTCTACTACAGAGAGTAATAGAGAGTAGTCATTGTTTTTGTTTCCTCTAATAAGCAGATGACACGAAACGCCCTTTTCAGCTGCGATTAGAATGTTTGTTACTGTCTTTTCTGGCAAAATAGTTTCAACACAGTACTCTTCGTTTCTTTTGGGTGTAAATTATTATAACATTAAGTAAAGCATTTTACATTGAATAAAAGAATGCAGCTTAATGATTCTCCTACTTTATTTGTTGTTTCGAGTGAATTGCGAATGACTGACTAGCGCTTACTTCAGGAAGTCATCCTTAATCATATCTTGGCCAACAAAATTCAAATTATGGATATGTTGGAAATTAAATAATAATTTCTAAGAAATCAATAAAAAAAGAAAAGAAAAATAATATTTGGTCTTTGTTTTATAACATTTGAAAATAATATAACACAAGCTTTTATCATAAATGTTCTAATGTAAGGATTCATTGATATTTTTCTTTTGTTTAGGATTATAATGTTACCAGACAGGTAGTAAAAAAGTCAATTTTTTAGAGTATTAAGTTAAGTTGAAATTTCAGTACAAGGGTTGTGTTTTTTTATAGAACACTTTAAATACAGTTTTCGATTCTGTTTCTTTTTTCAAAATATTGTTATTCATTACACTGCGTATAAAATACTTTAAACTGTTTCTCGGTTCATCATTGTAAGTTTTGAAGCTAAATCATTGTAAATACTAACCAGGTTTTAAAGATAAACCATGATAAATATTGGTATCAAATATTATGTTTAGCATCAATCGTTACGATTATCTTTTTAGAGATTAAGCGATTCTTGGTCCACCTGTATCTTACTTCAGGGGCTCTTGATTTTAAAAATTTTAAACAGGTCAATAAGAATAAAATATATTACCAAAAAAAAAAACTTTCCAATTAAGAATCAATATCTTCTAATTTGAATATTAATAACCCATAATTAAATATTTAAAAATTATACTTAGGAGCTCTGTCCCTCTTCACCAACCCATAAGATGATTGTATTGCAATCTTCCCTCATTTGCTGGGCCCTGGTGGCAAGGTCTCGGTTGCGGTACCTGAGGGTTTCAGGTTCGAGGTCCAATTCCGGCACAGAACCGTCGTGTAAGCGGGCCTGGTGCACATGAACTCCGTCGGGGCCTAACGTCCTTCCGCTGGTGGGATGTGGTATATCGGTGTGTGGGGGGGGGGGGAGTACTAGCTCAGGTGTCGTCATTGTCATCTGACCGTAGTTCAAAATTACGAAGTCCGTCTCAAAATAGCCCTAACGCTTCTTTAAAAGCAGGACTTTAATATAAGCGAGTTCCCACATTTGCCACGAGTTACATTAAGGACAGTATGGATCACAGCAAATTTATAAAAGAACAAAATAATTAAATTTAATCTATTTATTTTCGAAGGATTTATCTAAATTAATCAATTTTGATGGCCTGAAAAAATGTTTTTCCCCTCCCTTTCATTTTATAAGTGTTTAGAAGACAAATTCATTTATCAAATAAAATCAGAAAATTGCAAAAAAAAAAAAAAGATGGTAAATAGGAGTTTCAAAATATATTTATATAAGATTCTACAAACAAATCATCACAAAGAAACAGAAAATTTGTGGATTTTAGTTTGACTCTTTCAATTTTATGAACACAGAATGCAAATTCTTGTGCGTGAGAAGGAATTATTTTTTTAAAAAATGAATGCCTTATGAAGACATCTTAAACACGTAAATGAAAATTTAAAAAATTGCTAAAAAGATTGATAAATATTGAATAATAGTGAGCTAAGAAAAATGTTTGCAATAATCTGTAATAATAATTCGACAATAATCAGTACATTGCTATCTGTAGGAATTCTTTAAAGCCATTAATATTCATTTAAAAAGCTAATACAGTAATAGATCCAATTACGTTCCGAGATAACAGCTCATCCAGTTTCTACTCACGCTCCTTTCCATAAATAAAATTATGCAAGGAAGTTGAAAAATTTGTAGTGAATTATTTATCATTCTTCCGGAATGCCTTTCAAAACCTTCGTCATTTGCACTTGAAATTCATTTTCTTTCACCCTTTCAATAATATTTAGCTTACAGAAATTTATATTTAACTCGTAAAAACTCAAATTCATACACGTTTGTTTATATTTGATAATGAAGTCACATATCTCATCAATTTGATGTCGATGTTACCAAATTTTTCTGTTAAATAATCCGTTTTTGTTCATTGCACTGGAGAAATAATGATGTATGTTATTCAAATATATTCATATGTAAAACTTTCATCTCTTAATAAAATAAACATATATTATATATGGTAGTAAATAACTGATAGTATTAGTAATGAATATTATGATTTGTCACTAAAGAAGTAAACACCTCACAAAATATAATTTTGAATACAGGATATACTGACAATTTTTATGATCGATAATTACTAAAACTTATACCTTAAACTTGCATTTTCCTCTTTTTATACAATCCACACGTTTAATATAATAATAATACAGAAATAACCAAAAATTATCTCGTATAATAAAATGTTCAGAGACATAATTGATTATTTTAATGACTCGTTTAAAAAATCAGTAATACAAAAAATATCCTAATTTTATTTTTTAAAAAACTGTTTCATAAATTTAAAACATAGTGTAGGATATTTGTAGTAAAGTTTATTCTTAAAATTAACAACCCATTCAAATAATGATATTCTCACATGAATCTTAATACTATTACAGCGTCGTTTCTTTTTATTTTCCATTATAATGTTTGCACGTATGTTCTTTCAGCGATATAATAGAAATAATACGTCAACTGAACCAGTTTTAATTTTACCGATTTAAAATAAGTGGGATTTCCTATTCATCCTTTTGAGACATAAATCAGACCCAAATTACAATCATGTCCTCTATTTGTTTTAAATTAAAATCATGCTAATGATCTAAAGGGATGACATGTAGAAAGATATTAAAAGTTGAATCCCTAAATGTGTTAATATCGTTTTTTAAACAGATATTACACAAATGATCTTTCTTCAAATTTTTCGTGATATTTATACCGCAATAAATGTCTAGAAATTAACCTCATTCTGGAATTAAAATGCTCAAGGAAACTATGCGAGTGAGCACAACATTGGATAATAAACCTGGACACAAATTACATAAAAGAGGCTGGATGCCAAAAACGAAGGTACATAGAGAAAGAGATTTCGAACTCGCTGCTATGGCTTAGGAATTCGGAAATGAAATACCTTTTTCATCTTTCTAGATTTAGTTTCAAAACGACGATATCGATCTCAAAATAACACACTTGTTGCTTTCAAAATGGGGTGATAACATCACTAACTTATTGTATTCCAATATTCCAATTCCGACATTAATTTCTAATGTCTTAGTATGCAAATATTTCCAATTGGAAAGAATAGAATTATATTTTTAGGTCTTTGAGTTATATTATGTTTTAACTATCATTTCGATTATTTAAATTGATAGTTTTTATTCAGGAATTGCCAATCCAGTGGTTTGAATTGTGGATATTAAGCATTGAAACGGTTTGTTTCTGGAACTTTACCATGCCCTTTCAACCCTTTCTTTGTAAGACCCTTTCAGATCCCCAAAGTAATAACCCTAAGAGTTTAAAAATTAAGATACCTCTAACCAAAATACTGAGGATAAAAAATTTACTTTACCCGAGAATTAAAATATTTTTCATTTCATTGGAGAAGAAATTTTACAATTTGTATAATGTGAATCCCGTCCCGTTCATCAATTCAGCGCCTCTCGTGTTTGAGGTTTTGTTTAAAATCCCAGATATTCAGAATTTCAATTTTAGAATATCATTCAAGCAGAAAATATAATTAAAACACAATCAAAGCATATTTTTAATTATATTTTCAATTATTTTTTGCTTTTTCATTTATAACACACAATAAATGCTATGAAATCTGTTATGAGATTTTCACAAATTTTCTTTTAAATGGAGTCAATCGATAAAAGAAACATACGCCAATAAATGAAATAAACAAATTAAATTAACATATTAACAAGTGATTAATCTAAGAAAAATATCGTAATGACATCGCAAAAGAAAACACAGCTGTACAGAACCTTGAAATTCCTTTCTACGAGCATGAAATAGACCGCGCTAAATAAATAAATAAAAAAAAAGACAGAGTGAAGGTGAGAAATTTGACCCTATTGCTTCAGTCTTTAACTTTTTAGGGCTTTTTTAATTTAAGGAAGTGTGCATCCAAAACATTAACATTTATAACTAACGTTATTTTTTATGTTTCATTAGGCATTCCACTTATGTTATTGATTCAGATTTATTGTGTTCAGATTTCTATCTTGTGAAAATGAAGAGGATTGTTAAAATTGAATCTAAGATAATAATGAAAAATGCTCTACATGTAATTAAGGGTTATAATAAATTATAAATACTTATAGAGAAGAATTAGAAAATAGAATATGAATCCCTGTTTATAATAAAAGCGAATGTGGATCTGTATATCGGTAATTTGTGTTCTGAAGATCGCCAATGCACAGATTTCAAATTTAACAAGAAAATTTTATCTAGATATATCAATTTTTTATGAATATAATTGCGCATTGATTAATTTGAATTAATCAAAACATTAAAAATTTATCATTTTTTTTATTTCGAGAATTTTGAAGAAATTAGTCGTATTTGGCTTGTTCGCCCAAATTATTGATTTTTCATATTGTTAAATGATTAATATGAAATGGGTGCTCATTGATCTTTACCCTCAGAAGCTACAGCACCCCCACCCCTTTCCGTTGTAACGCGGATACAACATCATCATTAATATGAAATGCGTTCGAGAAAAGATTCCATCTTGTTATGTGACACAAACGAAAAATGCGAAATTAATTAAATCAGTTTATTTTAAATTAATGCCTGGTGTGTATTATGAAGTAAAAGCGGAAGCGAAATTTGAATTTTACATTACATTTGAATTGAACATTTAGTGACATTGTTTATATTGAGTAGCAAATTGAATTAAAATGAAGGGGAAATTGATTCGGAAATGAAATTGATGTCATTAAAAAGATAATTTTTGGGGTTTTAAGACATACGAATATTATTTTTGTAAAATAATTGTTCTGAAAGGTATGAACAGCAATATCCATAGAGAAATTATAACAATTACCATTGGCAGTGGTTAAGCCTAATTTTTTTAGCTCGATTAAATTAATTGGAGCCTTTTTCTTAATTTCTTTTATGCCTTCTTTCCTCTAATTGAATAGACTCTTTGGTGATTCGGTGAACACTTTCTAGAACATTTCTGATAATGTTTTGCTTCCCCACTAATTAATTAAGCGAAGTGCTCCGTTCAATGCAGCTGTAAAAATGTTCGATAAAAGCTATTCTAAATTGATAAGACGGTTTGTTTACATTTGACAATTGCCATTCGGGAATAATTAAAAAGAGTGATTTCTGTAGCACGTATGTTAACATTACATATAAATACAGATTTTTGTTGTATAATTTCCAGCATTACTTTCCATTATTGCAATGCAAATTAAGCTGTTTTCTATATATTTAATTGCTGATTTTCCGCTATTGTTGAAAGCAATGGAAGTAGACTCCTATTTGTAAATTTCAGGATGAAAATGGAAATGATGCTACAATACTGTGAAAGATAACGTGCAATTAGGTGATATATAAATTAAACATTACGCTTTTTAATTACATTTTACTATCATGGGAATTATTGCGATGGGAGTCGCCATTATTGTCTTAGTTTTGGGGTGGGAGAAATACAGGTTAAATACTTTTTTATAGTACAATGGCATGTGTAAAAATTTCACATCAAATCCATCGAGTCATCTACCTGATATGGTATAAAGTTGATAGATGAAGTAAGAATCCACTTCAAATATTGTCCCCGTCGAGACGTAAAACGAGTTAAAACTTGCTTGACTAGAACTAAATCTTTAAGACGCTACATGAGAAGTATTAAAATTCCCTTTTAATCCAAATGAGGAGGTAAATAATTCAAACTGCAGGAACATCGAAGACGGTCCGCCTTTTCTGATGACATTATTGTGTTCCTACTGGAATTATAAGCGGATTTTACGAAAATTGGAACACATACTAAACATCGATGCACAGAAAAAATATTATTGGATAAAGCGAATAAATTTAATTAGTTAAGGAATTCCATTTATCTGGAACAGCATTGCAAAGAATTGACGAGTAGAAAATTATGATAAATCTATTACATTGTTGGAATGGAAGTCTGGCTGAAAGAAACGTTGATGAACAGACACGAATCAGCTATTAGAAGTCTGCCCATTTGGGAATTCAAATGGCATCCAAAATTCTTCGTCTCTTTGATAAAAGCAAATTCATTTTAGAAGTTCAGAATCATTAGGAATTAAATCAGATGCTTTCGCATTTCATTATCATTTGGAATTAAAATCGCTAACAAGCGATTTAGTTTTCGAAATTAATAAGGAATTCGAATTCGATCATTCCATTAGTGAACTAATTGATTTTCTATGAAAGCAATTAATCATGAAATTTATTTTTAAGAGACAAATATGACTCGATGGATCTGCTTCAACATGTTCGTGATTTCAGATAGCACATGCAAAAGAAATTAAAGTAAAAATTTTAAATTTTAATACAAGGGGTTTTTATGTTTATGATTTCCATCTCCAAATGATATTAAGTATTTCATCCAAGCATAATTAATGCTTACTGGAGAAATCTGCCTCTTGGAAAAAGGATATCCGTGGGATCTAATGAAAGGATATCTAATGAATGGATTTTTTTTTGTTTGTTTATTGGTTGGACACATTTAATCAAACTGGGTTACGATGAATGTGATAACAAGAGGACAAAATTAAAGGAATTATTTCAAAAATATTTCTCGAATAATTGTTGTTTTAGGAAAGTTTATTTTTAGATTTTATTGTTTACTTTAAAGGAAATATATTGTTACAAAATTTCTTTACCGGGGTTCGTTTGGATAGTGGAAGTTATATGGTATGGAGAACGCTCAATCAGCAGGCGGAAGTAGAATAAAAAACAACGACGTTTATTTACACGAAGACACACACAGGACAGCACAAAAGCGACAGCTATATACGGCACAGAAGACGATTATCTTCAACCGAGACGTGTAGCATACACATCAGAATACAACAAGAATCTACTGCAGACAGTAGCGCACAGCTCAGTTCAGCACGAGCTTGACTCCGTCAGTGCTCACCGTCGTTTCCGACTACGACTCTCGACTACTACCTCGACGACTCCGTCCTCTCTGTCTTCAACTTCTACTCCGACCTCTCGGACTCGGATTCTCCTGTCGTCTACCTTCCTCTGGCAGCTGCGGCTGCTTCCTTTTATTGGTCTGCACTGAGAATGCACTGAGCCAAGACTCGTCTTGAGAGAGAAGAAGAAATAGTGAAGAATGCACTGAGCCAAGACTCGTCTCGAGAGAGAAGAAGAAATAGTAAAGAGAGACAGTATAGACAGATATATCCTATTTTAGTAGACATTTCCTGATAAATAAAAGCTCAAATGTCTAAGGTTCCCAAAATTTTAAATATTTAGTTAAATACCTAAAGCTAAAAAATCGATTAAGCGAATATTGAATTTTTTTTTTCATTTAGTAGATTAGAAAATTATAACACATGCAATGTTTTAGAGCACATTACTAAATAAAATATCATGCAAGAAATTTGTAAAAAGATTTTTATCCCTGGTTTTACATTGCCAACTTATATCATCGTCTAAATCAGTGGTCTATAAATTTCTTAAACTTATGGCATTATTAAAGTTACATAATCTTCTAAAGAAACCCTATCCTCATCTCGAAAAGTATATGCAAGTCAAACGGTATTATATAAACTATGTAACTGATAGTAGTAGTGAAAATAAAAATAAAAGTCGTAGTACAACTGGTACAACTTTTACTGGTAGCTGAAATTAAAACCAGTAAAAGTTGTGCTACAG
>JAPMOR010109380.1:0-11439 GCA_026543865.1 Argiope aurantia
GTTGGCCATCTCATCCTTTATATGTTAAGACGCCCACAAACAACCTACATTATTCAGAAGTGGGATAAAGATGCCCAAAAAGTCAAAATAGTGGACAGTGACTGTGACTATTGTTATACAAGATCAGACGGATCTTAGACGGACGACGACGGTATTATTTTAAGAAAGAAAAAAGGGGTATGTACTGATTTCTTTATTTTGTTCAAAATGATTTTGAATGATATTAAAGTAGTAAACATTGCATTGAAGAATTGCCGCGCAGAAAAAATAAAAGTACTTCATAAATTGTTGTTTGGATTTGACGGCGATCGAGGAAATCGAAAGCGATTGAGAGATTTCAGCGGATTCGTATTAGAGATAGACAGCGAGGAGTTTAAGAAGAAGCTGGAAAACATTAACGATGCATTTTCTTTGAATGAACTTATTACTGTTTGTAATTTGCTCAATATTTCATTTGATGGTTCGAAAGAAGAGATTTCAAAAAGAATTCTTTCTCTGCTCTGTGACCTTGATGCTTTTGCAAAAGAATGTTCTAACGCTTCGTCTGATGAGTCAGACACCGAACAAAATTTGACGGATGCGAATTCATTGAATAAAAATAATAACATTCAGCTCGAAACAGGAAATGAAAAAATAAACGATTCTTCCATGCAATGTGCTGATCACAGATGTGCTGATATAAGAAAAAATTATACATCTGTTCCAAGTAATAAAAATAAGAGTTATGATGTTGAATGTATTAGTAATTTTAGAAGTGGTAGTAACGTTGATAGAAATCCTGTTATTTTTAATTCTGGTATAAATTATGCTGACATTGAAAGTACTATAAACAAATTTAAAGCAGAACCACATGAAAATATAACTGTGTGGGTAGATAATTTTGAAAATATTTCTGAATTGTTTGGTTTGTCGGAGTTACAAAAATTTGTTTTTGCTAAGCGTTCTCTTGGAGGAACGGCGGAATTGTTTGTTCGCACAGAACCAGATTTAAATTCGTGGTTAAAACTGAAACAAGCCTTGCTTGATGAATTTTCTTTTGAGATAAATTCAGCTAATTTGCATGAGATGTTAAGTAAAAGAAAAATGAAGGATTCTGAATCTGCTTTAGAATACTTTTTGAAAATGAAAGAAATTAGCAGTTCTGGTAAAATTGAAGATTCTGCTTTAATGCATTATGTAATTAAAGGTATTAATGATAGGCATGAAAACAAAACTGTTTTATATGGTTGTAAAAGTTTATCTGAATTTAAAGAAAAACTTAAGGTTTATGAAATAATAAAGAGTGATTCTGTTAAAAGTAAAAATACCATTGTTTTTGATAAAACAAAACCAAAGTATGATTCTAATTATAGATTTAATTCTTCGGATAGAATAAAACCAAAGCATGAGTATAATGAGCGATTTCATGGTAGAAACGAAAGCAAAGTTAAATTTAGTAGTGGTGCTGAAAGAATGAAGTATAATGATTTTGGAAATCATAAGAATAAAGTCTGTTATAACTGTGGTGATTCAACTCATTTATCAAGATTTTGTGTTCATAAGGACAAGGGATTAAAATGTTTTGGGTGCGGAGAATTTGGTCATAAAGCTGCTGAGTGCCCAAAAGGAAATCCGAAACCAGAAGTTGCAAATTTAAATGTTAACTTCAAACAAAAACTTAACAATAAGGTAACGATTAATAATGTGAATGTTAACCCACTTATCGATACAGGAAGCCAACCGACATTACTTCGTAAATCAGTGTTTGATAAACTAAACATAGAAACATTGTCTCCATTGAACTCTACTTTAAGTGGATTTGGTAAATGCAAAGTAAATCCATTAGGTTATTTTAAAGGTAACATTCAGATTGATGATTTCAAGTGTAATGCTGATGTATGTGTTGTTGAAAATGATGTTATGTCTTATGATGCTATTGTTGGACTTAATGTGCTAATGCAATGTGAAACACTAATAAATGAAGACGGAATTACGATTAAAAATAAATTTCAGCGTATAGAAGAAAGCGATACATTATCCGTCCTATCAATTGATGTAAACTGTAACGAATTTGAATTGAACATTGAACCTGACGTTCTTAACATTGTTAAAGATGAAGTAGTACAATTAGTTTCAAATTATAAACCGCATAAAACTAAAACGACAAGTGTTGAACTAAATATTTTGGTAAAAAGTAATGAACCTATATTTCATCAACCCCGTAGATTACCGTTTTCAGAAAAAGAAATTGTCCGTGCTCAGGTAGATGAATGGTTAGAAAACGGAATTGTTGAACCTAGTTCTTCAGAGTACAGTAGCCCAGTTGTAATTGTTAGAAAGAAAGATGGAACTCCCCGTGTTTGCATCGACTATAGAAGATTAAACAAAGTAATTGTGAAGGACAGATTTCCCCTTCCATTAATCGAAGATATTTTAGACAGATTGCAAGGATCACGTGTGTTTAGTACTATCGATCTCAAAAATGCTTTCTTTCATGTTGATGTTAATAAAGATAGTAGAAAATTTACATCATTCGTCACAAGTGAAGGTCAATATCAATTTCTTAAGGTTCCGTTTGGACTTTGCAATTCCCCAGCTGTGTTTCAGAGATATATTAACACTATTTTTCGACCTTTGATCAATGATGGTGTTATGCTGCCCTATATGGATGACATCATAATTTTGTTTTCCTCATACGAAGAAGGAATCGAACGTGTCAAGCGAGTTCTAAGTATTGCCAGTGAATATGGATTAGAGATTAACTTTAAGAAATCACATTTTTTGAAGAAGCGAATTGAATTTTTAGGCCATGTCGTTGAAGAAGGTAAAATTTTCCCTTCTACCCTAAAAACAAAAGCTGTACTTAATTTTCCAGAGCCAACCAATTTAAAGCAAGTTCAAAGTTTTCTAGGACTTACAGGCTACTTTCGAAAATTCATTCCAAATTATTCTATTGTTGCTAGACCATTAAGTGATCTGTTGAAAAAAGACTGTAAATTTAAATTCGGCGAAAAGGAAATGAGCTCTTTTAATCAACTTAAATCATTGTTAGCTGAGAAACCTGTATTAAGAATATACAACCCAAATTATGAAACAGAACTGCATACTGATGCCAGTTTAGAAGGTTATGGTGCTATCCTAATCCAAAAATCTCCTAACGATCAATATTTTCACCCTACCTATTACATGAGTAAGAAAACTACAGATGCTGAGAAAAAATACTGCAGTTATGAACTGGAAGCACTTGCCGTCATAACAGCCATTAAAAAATTTCGAGTATATTTATTAGGAATTCGATTTAAAATCATTACTGACTGTTCCGCGTTAGAGAAAACAATGCAGAAGAAAGATTTGTCAACTCGCGTAGCTCGTTGGGCCTTGCTCCTACAGGAATTTTATTACACTATTGAACATCGTTCAGGTACCCGTATGGCTCACGTTGATGCTTTAAGTAGATCTCCCATAAACGTATGTTGTATCTCATTTGATAACATCTTACCAAGGTTGAAGACTGCTCAAGACAATGACGATGCAATCAAAGCAATTAAAGAATTACTGAGAGTCGCTAACTATGAAGATTACTGTGATAGAAATGGAATACTATACAAATTTGTTGAGGGTAAAGAACTGGTAGTTGTGCCCGATATCATGCAGACGGAAATTATAAGGAATGCGCATGAGAGGGGCCATACTGGAATTAAATATACTGAGAAATATATTCAAGATTATTTTTTCATTCCCAAACTGAGGCAGAAAGCTGAGAGTATTATATCCAATTGTGTGCATTGCATTCTGGTGAATCACAAAAGAGGAAAGAAGGAAGGATTGCTACATCCATTGCATAAAGAAGATACGCCATTACACACATATCACATTGATCATCTAGGACCGTTGCAAAGTACTCATAAAAATTATAAGCATGTTTTGGCAATCATTGACGCCTTTACTAAATTTGTGTGGATATATCCTACGAAAAGTACAACATCTGCAGAAGTGATATCAAAGTTAGAAATTCAGAAGTCTGCGTTTGGAAGTCCAGCTCAAATAATCTCAGATAAAGGAACAGCTTTTAGCTCTGACGAATTTGCCGAATATTGTGCGAAAGAAAAGATAAAACATCATTTAATTACTACTGGTTTGCCGAGAGCAAATGGGCAAGTCGAACGCATAAATCAGACGATTATATCTGTTCTCTCTGAGTTATCACTAGAAGATCCTGCAAAGTGGTATAAGTTCACCAACGAACTGCAGCAAACAATAAATTCCACCTATCAACGAAGCATCGATACTACACCTTTTGAATTACTTTTTGGCACTAAGATGAATATTGGAGGACTTGACAAGCTTAAAGAAATGGTCGAGGCTGAATTTCAAGCCCATTTTGAAGTTCAAAGAGAAGAATTGAGAAAACATGTAAAGCAACAGATTTTCAAAATCCAGGACGAAAATCGGAAGACATATAACTTAAGAAGAAGAGAGCCGAAACAATCTTATAGAACAGGAGATCTTGTCGCCATAAAGCGAACCCAGTTTGGACCAGGCTTGAAGTTGAAACCAAAATATCTGGGACCCTACCGGATCTCCAAGGCCAAAGGCGGAAACACGTATGACGTCACCAAAGAAGGGAGTCATGAAGGACCTAATAGTACTACAACGTGTACAGAATTTCTGAAATCCTGGTGTTGCTGATCATTGCTGCCCACGAAGTCCAGCAGAATGATGACACCAAATTCCAAAACATTTGTTTTTGTCAATTTTCGATTTTTCTGTTTCTTTGTTTTTTTTATTGTTTCAGTGTCGTCTGGAGGACCAGCCGAGACCAGGACGGCCGAGAATGTGGTGCCGTCATGACAGCGCGCCAAAACCAGCGCCTCTAGCGGCGAAAGTACTGTAGCTGCCAGTTGAGAGTGGGACGCGGTGAAAGACGTTTTGCAACGGAAGACGTTCGTTGCATAGCTAGAAAGAAGACGTGTTTTGACGATGCCACTGTAGACGATAGCCGTGACGTTCTACAACTTGAAAGAAGACGACGTAAAATAATACCTTTGTTTACTTCAGTGTTTGTATTGTTCCTGTTCCGTCCATCATCCATTAATGTAACTAAATATCAGAATATAGTCATTTTATCATCAGTTGGCCATCTCATCCTTTATATGTTAAGACGCCCACAAACAACCTATATATATATATATATATATTTTCCCTTCGTGCATAGGAGAATCGGGTACATGGCGGACATTCGCGCCAAGATGTAACTTTTTGTTGGCGATCCTTCTTTATCATTTTCAAATAACACTAAAAGCGTAACCTTGATGCCTCAAAAGCGATAAATCTGTTTTCTACCCATGCATTTTGTGGCTTCAAAAACTTCAAACCAAAACAGCATCATGTTCTCACATGATAATAAATGAATTTTTGAATCAGCAATAGTGGTCTTCCCAAAACATTCTCGCATTATGTCTAATAAATGCACTTGCGTATTATTAACCGTAAGCCATTAGTCAACAACAGCTACAAAACAGCCTAATAGCAGGGGATCTCAGTCTATTAATCGGTGGAATACGGTTAATAAACAAGTACCTGAAATCCGAATATATTTTCAGAAAACATTTTTTCCTGACCGAATTGGAACCAATATTTCACTATGAACTGCAGTTATAGTCACAGATCATATGCCAAATTTCTTTTATTTAAGTAACTGCGTTTTTCAGATCGTTTTCGCATGCTTGTGAGAGTACAGATGGTCAGTCATTTAACAGCAGTGATTAAAAATGTGATAAAAATCTAAACGTTATATGCCAAAACTATTAAATCTCGTTTATTTAACTTTTTGGGTTTTTGCATTATCGTGTTAGCATGCCTGGAAAAATACAGACGGGTATAATTAAAATCTGACTCAAATGCACATTTTAGAAGCTAAAACTTCATACCAAATTTTATCTGTCTAAATCTTTACGTTTTGACGTGTTCAGTTATATTCGAACAACCGGAGAGACAGACTTCCTCTGAACGGATTTCATTCAAAATTTAACAGAAATTTAAAAATTTGGTTTAGAGACCCTATACCGAATTCCATTTATCTCAAAATGTTTTTGAGTTTTTCTCATGCTTATAGAGAGACACGCGGGGATAGAGATCATTTACTTAACTGAGTACAAATGTGAATACTGCGCAGTCAAGAATCATCTCTACTAATAATGAAAGTGTGTGTGTGTGTATTCCTCTGCTCGAGCTGAACAGTTTGTTACAGTGCCACGCAGTCATAAACAAACATTAATAAAAACTTTTCCTTTCGCAGAAAACAATAAATAAAAACATACAAAATAAATAATTAACATTCTGATTAAATTAAAAATGTGTTAAGATAGAAAACTAGATTAAATTATTAATTAAAAAAGGAGCTTTATAATATGCAATGCCCAGGGTTCAAAACGGCAAAATTCTTTATATATAATATGATGTCATGGCAGAGATTTATTTGTATCTTTCAGTTACCATGTTTACATACATACGCATAAATAAAAGCACAGACAGTATCTTTCAATACATGCGTATAAACAAAAACACAGACAGTGTCTTTCAGTTACCTTGTTTACATACGTACGCATAAACAAAAACACAGACAGTGTATTTCAGTTACCTTGTTTACATACATGCGCATAAAGAAAGCACAGACAGTCGACTTATTGTGTCATTGAATAGTCCAACGTATATATATACAGTTTCAATGTGAAAGATACAGACTAAAATTCACTTGTCTAGACTACTCCGTTATTTACTTTCTCGTATACAAAATATAGAGGAAGTATTGTAATAGTCAAAAAATTCGAAATTTGACGAATCTACATGCTTCAAACCTCCCCTAGTTCGAAAAACGCATTTGTTTGTCTGTCTTTCAGCACCATAACTCATAAACACTTTACGTTAGGTGGAAGAAATTTGGTTTAGGGACTCATGACTGAATTTTTAGATTTCTGCCAAATTTTGAACGAATTTTTTCATTGGTAGTAAGTCTGGCTGCCTGGCTGTTCGTGCACAAGTGAACTCATAACTCCAAAATGCAAATATCTAGATACACAACATTTAATACACATGTTAATAATCTAAAATATAGATTCTTATCTAATTTAAAACCGAATCTGTCAAATGAGTGACTGTCTATCGGTTTGTATTTTCGAATGCATCTAATCGCAATGACTTAAGTCAAAGAAATTTTGCATATTATCAAATGAATATAGCTGTACTTTCGCCTCAAATTTTGTCGATCTGCTGACAAAAAGCTATCTAAAATATATATTCTTACGCTCGATTCAATAAAAATGCTAGGCTCACACCAAATATCTATATTTCTTGATATGTTTATCAATGCCATGCAAAGTATCTGCGGCAAGGTATTTCGGAGAGACTACTACCGCTGGTATTGAATTGAAAAGTTAATAGAAGTGACATAGGATAATGCGGTGAAATGCAATAAATATGTAAAATTGCAATTGATTCGCTTTCATTCATTGTATTTTTTTCCCTTTCATACATTAATCGAGCTCGTTTAACCAATATAATTAGTTCTAATTTATTAAAAATTCCAAAAAAAAAAAACTTCTGAGAAAATAAATAAACCCCGTTAAAAGTAAATTTAACGACAGTGCAAAATCGTTGAGAATTTTCCTCTGCACTATTCTACTTTAATTTCAAATAGTACTTTTTGCAATTTAAATTCTTCTTAATAAGTTTTTTTTTTATTGTTATAAAAATGCAACAAGTACTAAATGGCAGTTTACTGAATCAATCAATTTTGATATATTTTTTTTTAATTCGCAAGATTTTTTTTCAATGCAATTTTGGCTTTTTCGTGTTTTGCAGAACATTTTTGCGGTCGGTCATGTTTACCTAAGTTCCCTCGGGCGGGGGGGGGTCTCAAAATGAGGATGAGAACCTTCCGGCATGGTGATTGGTTATCGCCACGCTGGAGAATACACGAAAAGGGGGGGAGGGGTCTGGCTCCTCTCATCGATGACGGGACGTACTTCCTTAGGGAAGGGTTGTACTTTGGCCGGTAATGGCCCTTAGGACTGAACTATAGTTCCATGCCAGTGTTGCTGTAGTGGCGATGTGGTCATTCAGTTTTACTATCCGTGTGCCTTCGGGCGGGTCGGAGAATCATTGATATGACTTACTTGAATAAGGACAGGCTCTTTATTGCCTAAACATGAAGAAACAGTACTAAAACTCAGCCAAATAAATCGCAGATTGATTAACAAAATGATTGGTTGGCTATTAACTCGTCTTTTATTGGCTGCTTTAAAAAAATCATGTTTCGGCTTCAAGGCACTAAAAAAAACATCAATTTTCTTATCATGTGACCATTTAAGGCTTATTGTGAATATTCATTTATTGATATGCTAATTTGTTTATTCCAAAAAAATGAATCAAAATAATTTTTGTTCTCAACATTTTAAATAATCAGAAAAATAAATGCACGAGCTCTTTTATATTTGCATATAAAAATGAAACGACAGAAAATTTGTAAAATAATGATTTAAAAAACGCATAATTAACATTTCTTTCATATAAAAGTTCTAAACTGTTCCAATTCCTCAAACGGCTTACAGCAACCTAATTTCAAATTCACCGTATTCTGTCCAAAATACGCATTTTAAATTCTGCTTTAAAACCAATTTGTTACGTAACAGTCGTTCCTTTTCCATTCTGAATCTATCGGGTCGCTTCCGAACTGTTATTTTTCGTTCATCCGAAATCTCCGAAAGATTTATTTTCCTTTTCTGCATTGTGCTCCGAAGAAAATTCGACTTTTCTCTATTGTCAAAAGAATGATCTTCGATTTTTTTTATCCCTCTCCATTTCGGTACCCAGTGACCTATATTTGGCGCGTGGTACCACTGACCTTCAACTATCGTCTGCCCTATTGATCAGAAAGTTTGAGACTAAAGGGGAAGTCAGATACATATGTTTAATGTTAAGATAAAGCTCTATACAAGCCACTGATTGCGCGCGTTGTGACAATTAAGTTAAATAATTAAGCACGGAATATAAATGGATTAACTAATGTAGTCTGACTTTATTTTTATTATTTATGTCAGACTGAAAATAAATTCCTAATTTTTCTCGAATTTTCAATTAAATATCTTGAGTTTAACTTATAAGTAAATAGTGTGTAACCGTATCTTAAAACTTTAATTCTTGTTATACATATAAATTTATTATATATCTCGGTTTAGTTATATTAATGTCCCGTTTTAAAGTAACACTGGGGCTATTTTGAGACGGTCCTCGTAATTTTGAACCGTGGTCAGATGACAAGAACGATACCTGAGCTTTTTAATAAGTTAGATAAAAATTCTAATTATTAATGAAAAAAATGTGCTCTCCAATTTTTACTGTGTGAATACAATGATCACTGATCAGCCATCGCAAAATTTTCGGTACTGTCATAATTTTCAATTCTGCCATGAATCGGAAAAGTTCGCAAAATTGGTATTTAACCCTAATTTTAATTTATAAGCAAATAAATTGTATTAAAAAGTTAAAAAATAATGAAATCCATTTTATTAAAAGTTAGTTCCTAAAGAATAATTCGATCCAACTTTTACTATCGATAAAAGTGCGTCATCCTTAGATGAGCAATATGGATGCATCAAATTGAGAAAGATAGCAAAATACATAAGTTAAGTTACTTTATCTCTTGGAAACTGTTTCAACAATTAATTATTTTATTCCTTTTTCGAATCCACCTTCTTATTTCAGTTACTTATTGATACATTTCTAAAAAAAAATTTCCCAATACTTAATATTTTCCTTAATTAGTTATTGACCCGATTTGTTCAGAAAATATGCTAAATTTATACTTATGGATTAGATGAATCAATCGAAATTTTTTAGCTTTTTCAGGTGGTAACCAGTTTTTAAATTTCTTCACTGCGCAGCCGTAGAGACGTTTTCAAACGGGCTCATTTCATATTCGTTAAATTCTCTTATATAATGGACCTTCAACTGAATCTCGTCTTGAATCCGCAATCCTCTTATTGCAAAGAGAGACACGGTCGTCTGGTGGTAAGGTTTCGGGACTCGATTCTACCGAAGAACCGTGGTATAAATGGTCTGGTCCACGCTAAATCCGTCGGGGTCAAACGTCTCCTGCTTGTGTGGTGTGGGAGTTTGGAAAGGGGGTGCCACCACAGGTTCCCATCATCTCATGTGGTTCGAAGGTCTCTCCCGAAATAACCCGACTGTTGCCTTAAAACGTGTCGTTATAACTAAACTAAGTCTCCTGTTTCAAACGTTTCTACGACCCAACCATTGCGGCCCTGTATGTGTAGATGAGGCTCTTTCCGATTTTAACATATATTTTTACAAATGAAAGTCACTTGTAAAAATGAAGAGAAAAACTGTTGTGTCCTTCTGACATTGTAAATAAATGTCCTTTAATGATACTGGTGAAAATTTACAAAATATTAAACTGTAGCGTGAATGTAGGATTTGTACTGAATCTATCAAACAATTTTGGCTATTAATCTAGAATATGCGGTTGATAAAATTTCGAATCTGTGTTTTAAATGCGTTTTTCCCACCCGATTAAAACAAATTTGGCCCAAAACTTCACTTGTAATTACAAAATAAAATGCTAAAATTGATGTATTTAAATAATTCAATTTTACATGTTTCTAAAAATTCAAACTGACAGGCAATCAACTCTAGTTCTTTTGGCTCAAAATTTGACAGTCGTCTAGACTATAGATGTTAAGTTTGTGCATCGAATTTTATTTTTCTAGATCTTTCTATTGTGTAGTTACCGCATTAACTTATATTCGGGGATCTGGACGGATAAACTTCACCTGAAAAGAATTTGCTCAACATTTAATAGAAATCTACAAATTTGGTGTAAAGACCGTATACCAAATTTCACCCGTCTAGCTCAAAGCGTTTCTTTGTTATAAACAGACGGACATTTGCTTTATTGCATGAATACTCGATATACAGAATCAAAAAATGAGCAAATGGAATGGTTTCAGCGAAAGGGCAAGTCAGGAATTCGACTAGTGGTCAGTCTTGGTGCTTTAAACAATCCGACTGGCGTTGGAAACTGATGGCTGGAAGCTTCATGAACCTCTACGAAGTTTCCTTGTGCCTTAGAACTTGTACTGAGGTCATTACCACTTCTATAAATTTTCTAAAGCGGACAAGGAGTGGGCAGTTGAGAACACAGCGACCAAATGCCATCGGACGTATTTTCGCGATATCAGCATTTACACCTTCTGAGGACGAAGCGTCTGAGGTATTATGGGTAGAAACTATGGTTGGTGTTGAGCTAGATAACACATAACATAGATTTATATTTTTCATAATTATTTTCATCGAAACGGTTTTTATAAAATCCAAGCATTAAACTTAAAAATTCAGTTTATTACTATATATAATAGTCCACCGCCGTCTATTATTTAGTAT
>JAPMOR010109394.1:0-21805 GCA_026543865.1 Argiope aurantia
GTATAAAATAATTTTGTCACAGGATGTCACATTTTGAGTTTTATCCGTTTATGAAAAGCATTAAAAAACATTGTTAAAGCTGCATTTTTCCAAATGTAATTCGTATATCATATGTTGTCTTTTCGAAATTCAGCTGGTCTACAGGGAACGGTAAGCATTTCACACTCAATTATAAACAATAAATCTGAAATTCCTCAAATAATGCTTGGTTTCAGATCATCATAATTATTGTTTAATATAAATGATTATTATTAAGCATAACATTAAAATTTCAAACTAGTTCAAAACTTAAGTTACTGTATCAAAAAATTACTCAACTTATAAGAGAGAAAGAAAATGAAAAGAATCGAGCTATATTCGTAAAATAATGCTTGGTTTGAAAGAGTAATTATTGTTTATTATAAATAAATTATTATTATTAAATCTAGCATAAAGACTTCCAAGTAGTTCATAACATAAGTTACAGTACCCAAAATTTACTCAACTTACAAGAGGAAAAAATGAAAAGAATCACTTTTCATCCAAAAGCTTCAAATATTCTTTGCTTCTGAATTTAAAAACCCGAGCTTGAATTTCCCTTCTGCATTCATTTACACAAAAATGTATCTTGTATTCGAAGTAGCATCCCATTATTTGCATAGCATTAGCAATACAGATCTTTTGTTCCCGGATAGTTCTCAGAATATGTAAAGGGAAAAAAGCTATCCTTTTACTGCTGCTTTTAAGAGTGTAGATATCAGAATACTAGGAAGGTGGAGACTACGAGCGATTCTTTCTTTTATTGATACATATTCCATCCTTTATCGTTTATTGTCTTAAAAATCGATCGTCAAAATCCCTTATGCTCTTGAAGAAAATAAGCAAAAAATAAATGATCAAAAAATTAAAAATGCAGAATTTTCTTCCTCCTTTATGAAAAAATATCCATTAACTATCCACTACTTAAATTTTTTAATATCATGGATTTCATAAATTGTACTTTAATTTATTTTTTTAATGGAGTTGAAAATCGTAACTAAAAGAAAGAAAAAAAATAATTGTATACAAATTTTTTCATGGGAACTGAGGAATTGTGACAGAATCAATATTGGACTTATTCTACCTGCAATTGGCGTTGTAATCAAATATCTTCCAACATTTATTAGCTTTGATATTAAATGAAGAGCTTATTCCACCAATAACTGGCTTTAGAAGCAAATGTAGGACTTCATCCACTTGGACTGAAACCCTTCAATATGCAATGGATTGAAGGATTTTTCCACCAATCACTCGATTTAAGGTGGAAAGGAAATCTCGTGTGTGATAAATGAATTTATCACACACCAGACAAATCGTATATGCAAACCTGTATTTTGCATTCAATTCATACAGTGTCACGTAAGTCTGGAGTGAATATGCCAGATCAGATGTAGTCTCCGTGTTCCAATCACAATTAAAAATCAAAAGTCCCATTTCCAAAATGTCCTCGTCAATATGGGACATCAGACCAGTTAAATTAAGCATGGCAGTTTGCTATCTGATCATCAGTCTTGTTGTTAAAAGTGCCTGCTTGGAAGTAATGACTCTAACAAAGCTGAAACATGAGAGAACCGGGGGTATAATAAATATGATCCAGAATCAAGTTTTCTCGTGTTGAAATCGTAGGAAATTAGATGTTGGTTTTGATATCTGCTGTTTGGCTGAATTCTACTGGTCTATCTTATCTACAGTATAGTTCTCAATATATTCATCTAACTCAGCAAATTGATCAATGGATGTGCTTCAAAATATTTCGTTTTTGATACTCGAGTTGAATCAATACAATACCTTTAAAAAAGTTCATATTTATAGACATGAAACTGCGAATGCTGTAAATCAAACATTCACCAGCATAATACTTTGATATACTTTCCAGACTACTGCCACTGTATTCAAAGTAAAATTACATTTAAAAAAAGATATAAATATATATTAATCTTGCCAGAAAGAATTACTCGAATGTTTTCAGCATAATATAAACTTCCATTCTCATGAATATTAATATTCTGAAAAAGGAATATTATTTTTAGTTTTCTAATTATTTCAAAATATATGTCTTTACTCACTAAATCTGAAATGGTACACTTTTTGAATGGTACACTTTTTGCACTTTTTGAATTACAAGATGCAAATAATTTTAATCATTCTGAGATGCAAAAAAACACTGGATGGAAAACAGACAACAAATTATGATACAATAGTAGCATTTATTAAATAATAAGGAATTTTATTTTGAAA
This sequence comes from Argiope aurantia, assembly GCA_026543865.1. Classification (NCBI taxonomy): domain Eukaryota; kingdom Metazoa; phylum Arthropoda; class Arachnida; order Araneae; family Araneidae; genus Argiope; species Argiope aurantia. Next base: position 2,257 of record JAPMOR010109394.1, read on the forward strand.
CCAATAGCATCATTTTCTATATAAATCAACAGAACAAAGAAATTTCCTTCAACTCAAGTTTTTCCTATTCATCCTTATATAAACATTTTGAATCGATTGTTAGGAGATATGAATCGATATGTAAAGTGTAAACAAAACCGAATATCTGTCTTCAATAGAACTCACAGAAATACTGATCAATATACACTAAATGTCCTTTTAAAATATACCGGGAATAAAAGTTCAAAATATAAAATAAGGGATTAATAATGAATTGTGATATTACAAACAAATATAAAAGAAAATTCTCATCGCCAATGTTTGAAGAATGCAAAATGTTTGAATGTGCAAAATAATATGTGTGCATATGCCTAAAGAATGCCTTATAAACATTTTAAACAAAATTTATGCTATATATATATTACCGCTGAAGTTTGATAATCAGATAATGAGACGATTATGCAACTAATCCAAATTAATTATGGTAATCCATTAAAAGGCAAAGGAGTCCCATTTTGACATTATCTAGAAAATCCTTTTTAGGCATTCATTAAATTGAAAAGAAGATCATTTCGATTACAATAGCAAAGCGTTTTAACTTTTCAATTTATATTTATACAAACAATTAAGTAATAATGTGTATGAATGATATAATAAAGCAATATATTTTTTATTTACCTATGTTATAATCAATTTCATATAGTATTAAGTAGATTTGAAATAAAATATACTGGCAATTGTTTAAGATAATAATACTTACTGATTGATTTGTAAAATGTAATAATTAACAAATTGATAGTAAAAGATACTGATAATTATCAAAATTTATTTATTTTTCAATAAGAATCAAACTAAAAAAAATTAATCAAAAGTATAATTTATGCATGAAAATTTTGAAGGCAAACAACCAATGCTATATTTTAAAAGCTTTAAAGAACTGAAGAATGGAAAAAAGTAAAAAGCAAATTTTTGCAATCTAACTTTTCAGAAAAGGTTAGTGTATATTATAATTACTATTTAAAATTCTTGTTTTGTGTATAAAGCTACACTTTTATAGAAAAAAATCAAATAATCCACAAGTGAACTAGCTGGACATTCAAAGTTTCACAATAGCATATATAATTCATTATTAGTCAATAAATTAACGCAAATGCTAATATTATGTACTAATTTAAAAATTATTAATCCAAGGATTCAGTTTGCTCTAAATATCTTTTGTACATAAATCCAATTCGAATTCTGAAATAAGTACTCAAAGCATATCGTCTGAAATAAGTATTCAAAGCATACCGAATGAATAGTTTAATTCAAATTCAATTTAATATAGGTGGTGCAGTTAAGTGAATTCCTGATTTCAATAAACTACGATTTTACGACAATAAGGTATTCAAAGTATGTTGTCCTTCGTCTGGAAATGCAGACTCGTCGACTTACGGTGTCATACCTCGTGTCAGAAAAAGGTCATATGGGTGTTCTTTCAATTAATTTTAACCTGAATTTCCGATATATATATTAAATAATACACTTCACATTTCAAGCACTATCAAGGTTCTTTTGAATTAAGGCTTATAATAGAAAATAAGAAACATTCAAATAATCCTAAAATTAAATTATATAAATTTGAGATATATAAAAATGATAAGAAAATTCTGAAATACCATTAAATATTGGAAATAGCGTAAGAAACTACAGAAAAAAGTTGATTTTTTTTTTAATAATGACCTAGAGGTTGTTGGAATTTAATGACTTAATGTCAACAAACAGAGCTTAGAGGTTTTTTTGTTCGAATGTTTTCTTCTAATAAATGCAACTTAAAGTTGATTTCATGTAACTTAATAATCATTTTCATTAAAGTGTTATACAAAATGGTTAAAAAAAGTATCAGTAAATTTTAAAATTCGAGTCGAAAGAAACAAATGATTAATTAAAAATAGAAAAAAGTAATAAAATGGAATTCTAAATTTAATTTTCAGTTGAGTGATAGCAAACATATCTTCGAGTTTTATTTGTCGAAATTTTATTTCTGACAAATTCAGCTAAAATAAATTAAATTAAATTAGGATTGATTTAACAAAATGGTTAATTCGTTTGATTAATGGTTAATTTAAACAAAGTTAATTTCAAATAATATTATTCATTTTCATTAGGGTGTTAAAATAGTTAAAAATCTGAAATAAATTTTAAAATTCGAGCAGAAAAAAATTGATTAAGTATTAATATAGTAATAAAATGGAATTCTAAATTTAAATTCTATTGCCTTAATGGTATAGATATTTTCATGACACAATGTGCATGATGGCCTTCCGTAATATATTACACTGCAAAGGATCCCTCATCCAGATCTTATTTCACTTGAATCTCTCCCTTCATTAGGGGTTCGGCAAGACTATAAAATATACTCAAAACACTGAAAAAGTAATTATATTTTCCTCTTATCATTCCATGAAAGCTTGCACACTTCCTTCGCGAGTTATTAAGGATCTACTGATAGGGAACAACTCCCTATTATATTGAACGAGGATAAAATAAATTATGAAATTCTTGAATCAATTATTATTTTTTACCTATTGGAAGTTTACCTAAATAAGGTATCAATATACCATATCAAAATGTCTTAATTTTTACGATTAAATTGTCATTTTTATCGATTTAATTTTTCGTCAGTTTAGTCCAGATATTTGGCTAATAGTTTATCCAATCGATTAATCATATTATTCCTGTTGTTTATTCTTGAGAAACAAATATATATGTATGAAATAACAAACTACTTTTATTATCATTTTTTTTCCATTTAATCAAATATGAACAAAATCAAATTTACACTTTTAATATGGAGAAACAGATCATTATCCTAAATCTATTTAAATTTATATTTTATTAAGATCATAATTTCTCAGCTAAACTTATTTTAAAATTTAATGTTTAAATATATTGGCTAAATTAATAGATAATATTTTATGCATTAATTCAGCTAACTAATTTAATTATATGAATTAGCATGCAATATAATGTTTTATGCCAGAAAAAATAAATCAGTCAATATAAATTCAACAGAAATAATATTGAATCAAGATGATTTAAGCTACAAAAGTTCAAAAAGTGTTTCTAAAAATCTTTATAATTATTGTCAAACGTTTACCAGTTTCCATTCGAAGTTTCGCAATTTCAGATTCCTTATTAAAGAGAATAATTTGAATTGACAAATAATATTTTAATTTCTGTAAATGCCTTTAACGAGCTTAATATATTATGGAGGAAGAAAAGATATGCAATTTCTCATGTCTTTGAAGTGTATAATTAAATTAAAATTATTTTCAAAAATTGTAAATTACATTTCTTTATTTTCTAAAAACACTTAATTATCTAATCCATTTATTTCTAAATTCGACAGTTCTTCAAATGCATTCCATTCATTTTTTAGAGAAATCCTTTCCAAGTTAATTCTACAACTCCTTAATATGCTTAAATCATTATTCTTAAGAAAAAAAATATATCCCTTTATAAAATAATTTTTGTCATCTAATCAATTTTTAAATTACACCCGTCACTTTGAAAAAAACATTTTCAGCAGCTCAAATATGAAGAATATTGCCAAAATGCAATTTTCACTTAGGAAATCCAATTACAGAATTAGTTCACTATTATAAATCTATTTAACAAGATTTTTCAAAATAGTGCTGATGCATTCGGTATGTTTTCATTTGCACTTGCAGAATATTCGAGATATTTAAATCCAATATAAGCTTAGAGCCCAAAACTAATTTCTAATTTTCATTGGGGTCCTATGCATAAAATTAGATATGCTTCCTTCCGGCGTAAATTCTTGTTTTCTTATATCTCGTAGATCTCAAACATTAGGATTAATTCAAATTAAATTTTCCAGAAAATTCCCTTTTCCCCTCTGGAGCTTAACCGAAGGCGTCTTGTCCTGGAAAAAGTGTGCTTTTACATGGCTCCCAGAGAAAGACATTCTTCAAGATGAATCTCTGTGCTCAGAGCAAAGATTGATTACTAAGCAACTCGGTGCTGGAATTTGCGATCTTTCACAGCCAATATTGCATGGAATGTTCTTTATTAAAAGCTCCGACTAATTTGTGGCAATTTCCTCCGAGATAATTCTAAAAATACTTTCTTACTCAAGAGATTTTCTGCTCCCGAAGTGGTTTTATTGTTGACAAAGCGCTGTCTTGTCCGTTCTTTGGGAACACGCTTTTGATGAATTAAGTAGGAAAACTCATATTCCATATTAATTTTCTGCTTGTCTTTTGGCGGGTTTATCATTAGATTTTCAGGAACTTCAGTCATTAATTTGGTTCGGAAATACTTGGCGAGGTAACGTGTGTGTTAAATTAATGCAAATTCCATCCGGCATTACTAGTAGCCGTGTATTTTGTTGAAAGAACAAGTTGCTTCTTGCAAATCATTGATGAAATTAATTTCTGTGTATACTTATGACAGCTTAGAATATATTTTTACAATTGAGCAGGTAAATAATTCAATATAGAAAGCACTATAATTTAATTATATAACATATTTTCCTTTTTGTTTTGCTTAAAAATAAAATACAGGCTTGAAAATTTCACATTAAAACACACTTATATGACATTTAACGTAAAATAAATATAAAATTTAATAATATTTGCTTAAAATCGTATTTCATTCCAAGATAATTTCGGGGTTATTTAATTTGATTATATTGATGTCCAACTTTGAAAAAGACCAAAGAGTGTTTTGGAACGCTTCGTTTATGTTGAGTAATAAATGAGAAAGTATTCGATCTAAAATCCCGTGCCATACCACTGGAATGATTCTTGGTCATCGGATTCAAGATCATATAGGCAGATCTTTAATTGAATCTTGGATACTTTTAACCTGAAGTCGAAAATGTACCACCAGACCACCAAGCCTTACTAGCAATTTTGAAAGAAATAATTTATTATTTAATTAGAAGAGGAAGTTTTATTGTCAAGGATTCTTTAAATTAATTCAAATTAATCTGTAATAAAATTAATTTTTAATATAAATTGAATTCATTTCGATTCACTTTAAAATGCATATTAAAATTCTTTTATTGTTTTATTAATTACTTTAAAAACAGAAAAAAAACGTTTATAGCAGAATTATTTTTCTTCTTGAAATATTTTTCATAATATTACAACATCTATAAAATGGACTCAAATAGTCAAAGATTCCTGGCATAATTTTTTTGGAAAATCAATTTTACATACATTATAAGAACTTATTACATCATAAGAAAAAATATTCATCTTGATTTTTTTGATAAACTATTAGAATTACTTCTCATATAGTATACACAAATTTGTATTCATTTACTTAGCTTATAATAAGAAAAGATTTTACAACAATACTGATATGATTTTTATAAAATCTTTTAATTTTTTGAAAATAATATACGCATTTAATGAATCCAAAATCTATTTTTGGACAGACTACTGGATAATTCCAATAGTCTATCCAAAAATAGATTTTGGATTCGTTAAATGACTTATTATTATAAGTTAATAATAAATCGATTCTTTGTTTCACGTTAAGAAAGCAAAAGGAATTTCTTAAAAGTTATACCAATTTTAAAATATGTAAAATAAGCTTCTTGTATAACTTTTTAATATATTCAGCCAGCTATATTTTAATGGGATTAAATAGAAGTAAATATTCTCAACATTTTTTCATTTTTTAAATGTATAGCCATTTTCCTAGATTCGTGACTACGAAACATGAGCTTTAGAGAGTTCGGTAGTGAGTAAAATTAGGATGCAAAGTCGTGCATAAATGTATGATCCAAGGTCTAGTCAGTAAGAAATTATACTAATTAAACCCATTCATCACATAAGGTTTTATTAGCTGCTTTTGTTTGTGGAGTATATTTAATAAATGAATGTATCTCATATGCTACGCTTTTTGATATTACTGTTGTTAAATTTGTAAGTTATCTCGAAAGAAATTTCTGAAACAACTTAGAGCTTTAGAGCTTTGTTATAGTATGTCGGTGGATGCATTTCATGCATGTGTGTTTAGCATTTTTTTTTCATTTTAAATGCAATTCTTATCAATTGGACGTTAATTTTATTCTTGTTCTTGCTTTTTTTTTCTGGAGGATATAATCTTTTACTTCAAACAAAGGTACAAAGGAGAATCTGAAATTTTTTTGTCATGCATTCCCATAATGATATTCTATAATAAATCAAACAATGTTTTAGTTTTAAAAAAATGAGTATTTATATTAGCGTTGAGCATGATGGTTATTCAACTGACTTTTGAATTTCTAATTATAAATCATTAATTGTATTAGGCTTTTAAAAAATTAGGATTAAACATTTTTCTGTTCTTTAAGAAATATATCACTTTCATTATAAAAATAAATTGGTATGTATAAATTGAAATAATATTTTCTTTAGTAAATTCTTAACAAAATAGCAAGAATGGTTCAGATAAAAAATATATACTTTCAACATAAATTTAAAAACAAAATTGGAAATTGAATTCCTCTAAAATTTTACACTTTTTTAAACTTTTACAACTTGGTTATAACAGAATTATTTTTCTAAAAATGAAGTAAAATAATCAATATAAAATATCAATTCTATTGAAATCATCTAATAATATAATGTATAAATAAGACAGTTAACCTTACACATCAGTATCTTTCTAAATAATGTGTATTGATAGCATCTAGTACAATAATAGGAGCCCTTAAGATTATTCTGCTTTGAAATAAATAAGGCTCTCTATTTGATTCGATAAAGATCTTTCACTCAAATTCGTAGCTGTTACATATCATATATCTAGAGTAAAGAGATTGAAAAAGCATAATCCATTAAACAGAATGAGTAAATCAAATAAATACAGATCATATTTATAAGTAAATTCTATCAGATAACACAACCTTCGACAATATTATTGATTTTTTTTAACTTTTCGATAATTCAATGAATTGTAAGACTGAGCCTAGGAATTCTATTCCTATTATTTCCCTTGTTTCGAATTATCCTAAGTTAAGTTCTTCAAAAATTTCAAATATATACTATAGTATTATGTCCGATAATTGCGGGTTATAAATTAGCTATTGTGTACGTGAAATTTCTACTAAAATAATGATATCGTAAAAAAAAAAATCTATTTAGAAATGTTTTCATTTCATTCAATATACATAACAAAAATTTCCTGCATTATTTACTCAATACAATTTTTATCTTATATTAAAACTATCATTTTAAAAGAAAATCAGAAAACATATTCAACTTATTTTGGTACTTAATTTTATATGTTAATAAAATATTTTACAAGATATATAAATGGTTATAAAGACACCCACATTTAGATATTTAGAAACTCGAATCAATAATTCAAATAGCAAAAGTATCATGATTAAAATATTTTAACAATTACACTAGATATATTGTTTGATCAGGTAATTACAAATTCCTATAGAGTTTTATTAAACATGAAAATGCCTAATTACAAATTTATCATAAAATACTTTTTTTTTATTTCATAGTCTGATAATGTTGATATTCTTAAATCTTATTTTTTTTTTCATTTTTCAAGTTCTTTTGAATAAAGCTATGTTTTTTTTTAATTTTGTTTTATAGAAAATTCCTGACGAAACTCCATCGTAAGTAGCATGTTGTGGTACTTTTTATCTAGTTTTCCGTTGGTGTTGCTTTTATAATATGGTTATTCATAAAAAATAATATTTTTTAAAAAAAGACAAAATTTAGATAGATAAATTAGAATTTTATTCAAATTGATATTTTATTGCTATATATCTTTTCTTAAAATATTTAGATCTAGTCTTACTGTTCACTGCATTTTTTTCTTAGATTAAAAAGATAAAAAAAGTATTAAATAATTTCAATTCTGATTAAATAATCAAAATGGTATTAAGATAAATATTTTATTACTTACAATTAAATTTCTTCAATTTATTTCGGTACTTATTTTATATGTTAATAACATATTTTATCAGACATAAATGTTTACAAAGAAACCCAATTAAATATGGAGAAACTGGAATTAGTATTTCAAATAACTAATTATAATCCAATTCACAAGATATAATTCTGTTAATTGGTCTCTAGGTAATTAAAACAACAATTATCTTTTTTTCCCTTGCCCTTTATTGCTTTAGATACGCAAAACCAGAAACTATTAACGTCGTTGATTGCTTGCCTTTATCATAATACGTTTAAAATAATTGGCTAAATTAAATTTGCAATCTTTCTCAGAAATTGTGTCTTTACGTTACCAATCAATAAACAATGAATAAGTTATCTAAATTTACTGAAATTCTATCCAAATGAAAAATATGACACAGGGGGTTGAGATGCATTCATTTTTAACAGAAAATAAACACCAACTTTATTTTTTTTTCCAAACAATGATTGTAATCGAAACGCAGGATTTCCAATCAGTCCTCCGATGGTTAATGAAAAACATCAATATTTGCAATTAATATTATATTTAATTTTATGGAGATATAAACAAAGTAATGAAACCTAATTTAAGAAATAAAAATTACTCAGTGGTACGACAACCCATGTGGACCAAAGCCTACAGTGCCCACCCATATCTGCTTTCTTGACCGAGGTCCCTGGGGCACAAGGCATACGTCCAAGTTAGGTGGTCAGCCTAACACGGAATTACCATCCTTCGAGGTCTTCATGCCTTCCTCCCTTACTCAACGCACAGGTCTGAGGTTCGATCCTCGGGCTGGGCAAGATCGACTCATCCTTTCATCCTTTCAGTGGGTCGATAAACTGAGGACCAAGTATGCTTGGGAACTAAACACTGAGGGTTCCGCGTTAGGCTGACCTCCTTGACTGGGACATATACCTTACACCCCAGGGTCCTCTGTCAAGAAAGCAGATATGGGCAATGTAGGCATTGGCCCTCATAGGCTGTCGTGTCACTGAGTGTAGTTTAGTTATTAAGTTAAATAAAATAAATTAAATTTATTCTAACTATTCCCCCAATAGGAAACTAATTTATCTATGTATTTGACCTGGTTGCAATCGCTAATGTATTATTTTTTGTTAATAGTTAATGTTCCAAAATATATTTGAAAATCTATGATACAGTATCATATAGAGTTTCACATCAACTTCTCATATTTTCTGAAAGAAATAATATTAATAAATAAAGGATAGTAATTGCTTCGTAGAACTTACACTAAAGCTCATGGCGTTGTCCGTTATTTCCATAATTGTAAAGATAATATCGGTATCAAAGATTTAAAGTATAATATCAAACATATAATATAGACTGAACTTTTATTCTAATTAATATTTATGTTCCCTCTTGGTTTTAAAACGAGTCATATAGATAGCAATTGTCGCATTATGCAGCACTGAATTATTATAAGTAATGATGTTTCGCTTCTTTTCTTAATGAGATTAAGCATATACCAACTAGAAAATAAAGTAAGCAGGGCTTTTAATTCATTATAAAGTACATTCGCAACATACTTTAATCTCTTTAATCATCTTACCGGCTTTTATTTATTGTCGTAATACATGCACATATTCTAGACACTTATATTTCTTTTTGTACCTCCAGACCCAAGTGTAATGAATGGCGTTAAAAAGAGAATTTTCGGTTAGAATCCAATTTAATCTTAAACAAATCTTTAAAAGGCTTATATTTTTTGTAAAAATAATTGATTCAGACACCCGTATCTTAAAAATTACCAATTAGGGAATAAAAATAATAATAATCTAATTCAGGTATTTCGGCTTTCTCTGAAAGAATAAGGCATTTAAAATACTTATAGAAATCTAAGAATAATTTAAGCAAAAAGAAGAATTTCAAAATAAAAATATATTACTTCATTTTTCAATGTACTTATATCTCTGTTGCTAAATACAACCGTCAAATTATACAGACTAAGATAAAAAAGTACTGATTAAAAAGAAAGAAAATTTAATTGAAAGTTCTTCCTAATTCAAATCCACTGTAAGCTGCATACAACAATATTAGAATTTTATACCTAATTAAAGAAAATAAAATTCTCTATAGAATTATTAATTAAATCAAAATGGAGAAAATATGTATCTGATATACTTTCATTTCAATATAAATATTTTAATGACTCTAATCCCATTTAAATAATATTTGACAAAAATTTGGTGAACAAATATTTTTTTAAACAATTTTGATTCTCTAGAAAATTCGAAATTTGTTTTCCGTAAATGTGTGAAATGATATTTCCATATTTTTTATATTTTTCATTTTTTCCTTTCGACATATTCTTGAATATTTATTGTTTATCATTTTCCGTTTAGAATTTTTCATCCAAGTTTTCAACTTTTAAAGTTTATCAAAAATGTAACTACAAATGTTCACATTATTTCGTTGCCTTTTTAAAAAGCCTCAAAAATAATATCGCTAAAATTTATTTAAACCATCGATACGCATTTATGAGGTTCTCATTTTAAAACACTATCAACATCTTTTACACGTATGAAGAATGATTGACAGTAACTTAAATAAGATACGTCTGAATTTAAGTCTTATCATTTTTTTTTCAAATTTATTTCTTCTGAATCAAGTGAAGTAAAAAAGGTATCAATATCAAGCTTTCTGTATCCCTACACTTTTCAAAAAGTAAACAAAATCCAACAAAATGAGGCAAACATTTCATAATGCCGACTATCATTAAATTCATGATCATATTACGATCGTTAATTTTATGAACATATCATTAAATATATTATATTTATCACGATTATATTGAATCATGATTTTGTGAAAACTCTCCAGAATGAGAAAAAAATAAAACTGCAAAATTTATATCGATTTTTGCCTTTATTCTACAGGTTGAAAAGGATTTGTAATTTTCTTACTTTTTTGACTTCACAGAAAGTAAAGATCAATTCAATACGCTCAAAGAATGTAAAAATTTTGTAAGGCTTTTGATCGTTAAATTTATGATCATATTATTAAACTTAATACAACCATTGTAATTCAATGTTTTCTATGTAGTGTTGTAAGCATCGTGATTCCCCAAAGTAAAAGAAAACAAAAATGTAAAATTTAGATCGATACTTATATTTATTCTACTGACTGAAAGGGAAAAGTTTAAAACTAGAAAATATTTCGTCACTGTAAAAGAGCTCTCATTTTATACATTAGAAAATCCTTTAAGGAGACCACTCGTAAGTTTCAATTTCTGTCTCGATAAACAATATAGAAAAAGGAAAAAAAAGGCATCACAATTTATATAATCAATTTTTGTTCCAAAACTAAAGTAGGTAATAAGAGTCTTCCTAGTAATTAATACTGTTATTTAATCCAGAAAATATTCTAAACGGGCGAATAAAAAAATTTAAGGATTCCTTAGATATATCTGCTTTGTTGTGGAGGTACTAATGCTGATAATTTATTCCCTTAGATAATTATACGTAATTTTCAAAACTCTTTGTAAAAAAGGCATTCTTATCTAAAATATAATTTAATATTAGAAATTATGTTCAAAGAATTTGTTGAATTTGCCATGAAAAATGGGCAAACAAAGATTCAAATTCATGAATAAATTATTTTAAAATTCTAAATTCAAGCAGCATCTTTAGAGATAAATATTATTTATTGGAAGAGACATTTACTTCTACAAATAGTTTCGTAGAGGAAGCAAAATACATTAAGCGTATTAATTGTGTCTTTGATATACAAAACGAAATTATAATCCTTTAATTTGTAGCCATAAAAATTATTTCAAAATGTATGCCGTAGTCAGCTACAAATTAAAATAAATAATGCATTTATAAATGTTACTATTTAATTTCTTGAAAAAAAATTATGAATCGCTTTATTGCTGACTATGAATCGCTTTTGTATCTCCATAAATAATTTCTTAATTATCTTAATTTTTTTAATCAAGTTTGCTTTCTTGTAAAAATTAAAGTTTCTTTATTTCTATATTAATTTCAATGCTCATTTGTTTAGCTCAAAACTAAAGTATAGTAAATAATTTGCTAGTTAATTCCTAACAGATGCTTCACTTAAGATCAAAGCTAAAAAAAAACCTATTTGACAGTATACTTTGACCAATCTAAATTTGAACTTTTCAGAAAAATTTTGAAAAATTTGTAATATATAACAGAATACAAGTCATTTCCCTTTCTTCGTTTCTCTTGCATTGTTGTAACAATAGTTAATTCAACATGACAATTATATTTACTGACATTGATCAATAATAAAAATCTATTTTTTTGTTTAGCGTATTTCTCAATTCAGTTCCCTGTTGGAATTCAATTGAGGATTGCAGTTTACTTTCATTTATATCTTACAATGTTTTAGAAGTAAAAGGCTTTTTTTAGCATAAAATATATATTTATATTCAAAAACTCTCAATAAATATGTAAACTACAAATTCAGTAAAATAATATATAATCCAAGTATTAAACTATTACACAATTTAAGATAAAAAACAGCATTCTACTATTTTGATATGGAAGCCTAATTTCAAAAGTTAAGGGTGCAATGGGCGTTGAAATCAAAATTTCTCAATTTTTGAGATATTGTTTTAAAATTTCCATGGCAATTTTATTACATCAGTCTAATGCTACAAAAAAAATGTAAAATCCATTGAAAACTTTGAATTTTTTGGTAAAAATTGAAAAAAAAATTAAAATATTTAAAACTTTAAATTGTTCCATGCGCATTATAATAGAACATTATTATGGATTAAAATAGAACATGTTAATTATATGGCTATTAAATTTTACATGTATTAAAATTCTTTCGTATACATATCCTATAGCAAAATTTATTTTCTGCAGCATCCATTTTTCAAATCACCGCAGCAAATTACATTTCTTCCCACAATCCGAATCCAACTATTCGTTTGATCCAATCTGTTCCAACATCATTGATAAATTCCTTTGATCCAACCACCCAGGCCGTCTGTGATTGATTTGAATCTATTCTTTACCAGCGACCGCGCCTTCTACTAATCAAATTCTTTTATCTCCCCAAAACCAATGATACATTCACCTTCCAAGACCTACCATCTGTATCCAATCTATCTCCGATCGCTCACTTGTAGAGATAACAGCGTGATCAACCTACATCAGCCCTCTATACCTCTACCCATTTACCAAAATAACTGTAGCATTTTTCTATTCCGGATTCAAGAACAGCGAGCCAAAAAGCAACTTGAAAAACAAAATGGCATCTGAACTCCGATTTCGTCATTTCGTGTTTTGTTTTTCTCCGCATGCAAATGCCGTTGCCTATGCTTTGAGCAGGAATTCGTCAACAAAATATGATAGATGAGACAGTTTAATGCTTCTCAAAAGATTAAATAAGAGATGTTAGTGTATCCGACTAGGTTCGGAAGGGAGTTTTAAAAAAAAATGATTTAACGTTTGTATGTTTTTGTTCTGTTTTGTTTTGTTAATATAAGGATAAAGGGATGAATAAAAGTAAAATTATTTAAATATATATGTAGTCTGAAGGAAAAAACATTTATTGACGTAAATTTGAGCATTTATTTACAACAACTAGGATTGTTCTACAGAAAAATATTCTAACAGTTTTTTTATTTTTCTTTGCAACATTGAATGTGTAACATATCTTAGAGTGTAATTAGCTGTTATCTAAGAATTATAATCAAAAATAAAATTGTGTGTAATATATGAAATTATCAATGAAATTTAGGAATTTTTTTTAACAATATTTATGTTAAATAATTATAAATCTACTTCTAGAGCATTCAACATCAAATTCATAGTTCCTTACATTCTGCGTAACAAAACGAGCTCTAATTATTAATTTCGTTAAGATATCTTGATTTTTCTTGAGATATAATGATACTCGAGCAGTAGAATTATGATTAAACTGGTTCGTAAAAAAAATACATTTAAGAGTTTTAAATGCTTATAAATAAGCATCGCTTATTATGTCAATGATTTGCTATAACTTGGTTTTTAGCTGAAATAGAGACAAAATAAAGTTATCACTGGAAACAGAAACATTACTATTTTTTTTAAACAGCTAAACAAAGTGAATTTTTATCAATATTTATGTTTTCAGCCTACTCGGATACTTTAAAAGATACCCTCACTGCAATAAGTAAATACACAAATACTACTATCATTTGTGTTTACAGACAGATGGACATAAAAGTGTGCAGACAGACAAAATGGGTTATTTGTACTCAGAGAGGTCTAAAGCGTGAATATTCCTCCCAATCACGATACGATTTTTTAAATAATTATTCTTTCGCTTTGAAAGCTTCATAGGCAAGAAAAAGAAAAATATAACAATTAAAAGTAATCTCCAAAAAACGATTTGCTGAAATACCCTTAATTAAATATGTGGAACCAAGAACTTTGCGTTTCCAGATAACAAATCACATTTGCGATGGGAAAGATATTTTTTTTTCTTTCCAAATTATCAACAAGAAATAGTTTCCTGTTTTTTTTTCTTTTGTTTTTAATCTGGCTGGTAGGACATAATAAAATTTCAAAAGAGAGAAAAAAGAATCCTTTAGATAAAGCATTCCATAAAATACCTAATACAAAATAAAATTCGCTTTATCTGGAAAAGAACTCTTTTTTCATGAAATTCTTTCCCGTCCGTTCTTTCTTTCTTACTAAAAAATAAACTAAACCGATTTATCTCCAAATAATGCTTCATTTCCACCATAAAGTACTTCAAAAAGCTTCATACACATTTCGTAATAAACTTTTAAGTCCTAATCGCGTACATATTGTGATACTCACCCATTTTTGGAAATGTGATACATCGTCTTTTAATACATATTTAATCAAATTTTTCTAACCTATCAAAACTACTTTTCCACTCGGAATTCAAATGGCAATGACCTAAAAAGTACCATCCAGGAAAATCCACATCGCAACTTCGATTTCGTCATTCTCTTTTCATTTTATTTCACTTCAATCGTTCGGGCAGGACAAAACTCTGAAGAAAAGAAAAGTGAGGGAAAAGGGGGTAAAAATTCTCCCTCCAAAAACATCTCAATGAAGCATCCAACAAAAGAGGGTCGAGTTTTTCTCCCTGTTCTAGAACGACATCTACCTCGATGGGTTTTTTTTTTTTTCTCGCTTCCCTTTAGGTTTTTCTGTTCAGGTGAATCCATGGAGCTCCCGCGGAGATCCCTGGGACGGGTGGCGGAGGATGGAGAGCGGGCGAACAGCACGAGAGAGAGAGAGAGGTAGTTGGGTGTTCTGTTTTGGAAGGGCCATGGAGAGCGTGCAAAGCGTCCCGCTCCGGCTCTTGGTGCTGTTCCTGCTTTGCGTCTCGAGTAAGTCGGTGATATTTTTAGTTTCGGATAGGGGCATGACTTGGTTATAGGGAGAAAACTGAAAAGAGAGATACTTGTGACTTTTTTATGTGTGTGAAAAAAGATTTTAAAAAAAGAAAACTTTATATAAGTTGATTAGTTTGCCTTATATTTTTATTCCATGTTAAGTTATTCACATTTTCACTTAAGTTCACGATTTTAATAATAATAATAAATTTATATGTATTCATTTTTTTAAATTTAATTCGTTTTTTCATGATTCATCTTTGCTTTGAGAATAGAAACCATGAAAATTTGCACCCTTACTACTTTTTTTCTAATAAAAAAAATCTTTCAAATTAAAAAGTTTGGATAACTTTAAATCAAAAATTAAATTTGTACTTTGAATAACCATTTTAATTTGGTAATCTTATGTTCTACTTGTAAAACTTTAGTTTTAGTACATTTGCGTACTCATTTTACTGTGCTATAGTACTAAAATCGAAATTTTTTGGTTTTCTAAAAAATATATTTATGTTCACTATTTACAATGACAATTTTTATAAATATATTTAAAGTATAATAAAATATATTTTAAAGTATATAAAACATAACAAATATATATAAAGGCATATTAAAACATTTCATCTTAAAACATTGTATATGATAGAATGTTATGCATTTTTGTTAATGATAAAATTAACATTTTTATTTATAATTCCACAATAAAATTAGGGCAATTAATAATAGTCAATTTTTATTCCTATTTGCCAAACCATTATACATATCTCATATTAATTTTTTTAAAATTTATACTAAGAAAGATATCTATCATAAATAAATGTTATATCATTAAAATGTTCAACTTATAACACAACTGCTTACATTATAGGGCAATTAGATTTCTGAAATTATTTCTGAATAAAATTCTGGTTGTATTCTTGTTTGCAAATGTAAATGTTGCCTTGTTGACAACAATACTAATTTGATATTCGTGAATTAGGATCAAATACTTTACTGCAGATTAAAAGTTGTTCAAAGTAAGATGTATATATATTTTCAATTGAAATGGAGTTTTATCCATTTAAATTGTGCACTTTGAACAAAACATTTCATTCAGGATTTACAATTTCTTAATTCTGTAACCAAGGGATCCGAGTTTAAAATTTCTTTTCAATTTCATCGTTTGAATTTTAATTGGTTACGTGGGTTAAAATAACGACATTTACATTGTTCACAACCATTTCTATAAAGAGATTTTGCTTGAAATTGGAAATCAAATATGTCTTCTAAAACATTAATGAAATTTATATCAGTGGTAGTAACTATTTGCTTCATTTGATGAAAAGTATACATAAAAATGAAATTTTCTCTTGCAGGATTTCAAATTCACCGTGCGAATTTCTTAATTTCAAATTTTAATTAGAATTGTCAAATATAAATGTTTTGAATATCTATGCAGCTCAGTATTTAAAATTCGGTATTTGTTTTATATGTGTAATATATGAATGGAAATATATTTTAAATAGCTGATGTCCAATGTTATTTTGGAATACAAGGCTTACAAATACATGCTTTACTGATAATTTTGCAATTATTTTTCTATCACAGAAATTTTGTTTTCACTTAATTGCTTAATCACTTAATTGCAACTAAAGTCAATATTTTTTTCAGAAAGTATTATTTAATGACGTTAAACTCTAATAATTCTGTTAAAATAGCTTTTTATTCTATTTACATTTCATATTTTATTTGGTTTAGATCTTTATAGTCCAGAAGAGCAACTTTTATTCTTTTCATGCACATTTTTATCTACATAAGAGATTATAATTGCCATAAATTCCTTTATATACACTTGTCAATTGAATTTTACCTTGGGTGGATTAACCTGCTGCTCTCCAAGTATAAATTCAATATCATGGTTTATCTTAAACACGCGGTTAACTTTGATATATACTGATATGTAGATTTAGAATTTTTCTACTAGTTCATAGATATAAAAATTAATAAACGTATTCTGTTATACTAAATCATTTAGACTATTACTTCTTAGAAAGGAGATAAAAAAATCAAACGCATATTTAAAAAACTAAATCTAAGATCAAAATTCTTCGTTTCCTTTATTGTTATATTTAAGGTATTCAATTAAGACAAATTGCAACTAAATATCAACATGTATAATCTATACATATTCAATAACATTATTTTCCCAATAGTAACAATATTATTGTAAATATTGTGAAACATTTATTGCATGTACAGATATAATATTTGGCGATAAAGCATGAATAAAATAAACACATGTTTTAAATACTGAGCAAAAATAACATTAAAGAGCAAAATAACTTTCCAATTTTCTGTGTTTGTCAAAAATTTAAAATATTTTGGGAATTTACCTATTATACGTTATAGCCTTACTTCTCTAGTATATATCAAGTACATGGTATTTTGGAAAGCAGTATCGAGTAAAGTTTCATCACCCCTTAATAAAATTGATACATCATAAGGATCTTTAAAATAACGCTTCGCCACTGTTGCCACCCGTATTTGATAGCTTACATATACTTAAAAATTTATTTTAAAATATTTATTCGGAACCAAACTTTTTTTGCCTTTCTCAGTAAATGAAATACAAAAAAAGATCTTTTTTTTTTTGCATTTTTACCTATTGTAAAATCATTGTATTATAGCCTTTATGCATGTCATGTATCCATGAAAATTGCATCCAGTAATATTTCAGTTTTTCCACCAGTTATAAAATTAGTGAGGACGATAAGAAGAAGTTTGCTGCCATTCGTTCTTGATAGTTTACTTCCACTAACAATGCATTTTGAATAATTTATTCGAAATAAAGTCTTCAATGCATTTTTGGTAAATAAGCATAAAAAATGGTTTATCTTTACCTATTGGAAAAATTGTTAACATATAGTCCTTATACACATTATATGCTCGTGAAAATTGTATCGAATTTTATTTCATCTTTTCCCATACTCGATAAATTTAGTGCATCGTAATAACGTTACATTACTACTGCCATTTAGTCTTAATCGTTTACTTCCCCTAATAATGCATTTAAAGTTATTTATTCGAAATCAAATTTTATTGCATTCTTAGTTGAATTCTCATTCGTGCAGAAAATGATTCATTTCTAACTGCACATTTCTGCTCATTACTGTTAATGACTGCGATTAATGCTGCTCTTCTAAGCATTCTGTTTTGAAATTATCAATTATAGAATATTTATATAATGTCTTTTCAGAAAAAATAATTTTGCATTCATAATGCTAAATTGAGGCTTAGTTTTATTCTTGAGAAAAAATCTAAAAAGTCTCAAAATGAAAATCAATAAAAAAAGCTTTATTGATTATTTTTATAATAAAAGTTAATATTCATCCGTTTTCCATTATCTTAATACATTAAAAATGTATATAAATTTGTTTCATTAAAAATCTTCAGCATCGAAATTCTTAAGAAATTGCCAATGATTGTTTATATTTTATTTTTTATAAGAAAAAATTTTCCTAAGTTATGGTTATTATAAGAGGAAGGAGTGTATGATGAATGAATTTCCTTCATATTTCGAAAATTCTTATGCAACAAATTTATTCAGCTAATAATTTTAAATATTACTGAAAAGATAATTTGTTTATTCATTTCTTTGAGGAAATAATCTGCATAATGTTCAAGATAATTTATTAGGTTCATTAAAATTTAGCAAATATGAATGGCATATTTTATAAAATATAATATCAGTCAAAATAAAAAAAAAACTTTACATTCATTGTACATTTGCTTTACATTAAAAGTAGTTCCTTATATTATAGAAAATTATTAATGGTAAAATATTGTATCAGAATTTTCTACAATGTTTTTAGGGTACTACAACTGTGTCGGAGAGAACGAAAAAAGAAGGATTCTTTCTGCATTAAAAATAAAATCAATGAAGTCGCATATGTCTTAAAATTAAAAGAATAGTTTTTCCAATTCAATATAGTAGATTAAATATACAAGAAAAATTTTTCCCATTTTTTTGTACTTGAAGTACTAGACTTTGTAAAGACCAATATATATTATTTTCTGATTACGGAAAATTATACAACATAAAATAAATAGAATTCTAATAAAATATTTAATATCTTAAATGCGAAAAAATAGGCAGTTTTACATTCTTTTATTCAATTATTTATTTATTTTAATACTTGGCAAGAAAGATTTTCTAAATAAAAATTATCAATTTCGTTTTATATCAATTTCTAAATAAAAATTATTACATTATCTTAAGTAAAATATCAATTTATAGCAATA
>JAPMOR010109421.1:0-37547 GCA_026543865.1 Argiope aurantia
TTTGTTATTTCTTTATATTTATCTCTGTTGAAAACTGTTATTGACTTGAACTGGATTTATGTGAAGTATAAAATCTTCATTGGAAAGCTAATATTTTTAAAACCAATTCTATTAAAACTGTTGACGAAATTACGTTTATAAGTCTTTAATAGTAAATCCATTAACAAGTAATATATAAAACGAAAATTTTTAAGTCAATTCCTACTTAGGTAAACAATTTTTTTTAGTTACTTTTTATTAAATAATTACAAAATTGGCGACAAACTTGGAAACCAATTGGCGGCATGGCGACTTTGGCAAAATAGAAATTACTGGACAAATTTAATTAATTAACTAATATTTGAAAAAACTGTATTAACATCAAGTGTCATCCACTACAATTTTGAAAAAATATATTTGAACTTGAGTTTATGAATAAAAAGTATTTTATTAACGATTGAAAATTTGAACAAGATATATATATATAGAGAGAGTGTGAGCTGATAGTAGGAATTGAAAGACATAAGATGGTAATAAGATTTACGACTTAAAAATTGGCATCAATTTGCTAGCTGTTGCTATGGTTCTGATTGAAATTTCTGTCTACATCAAATTGCATTATCATCGAATTGGAAATATGCTGGGTCTCTTATCTCTTTTAACATTCATTTCTTATTTTTCCTCCTCAATTGTTCTCGGTTTCATTGGATTTTTTTTTAAATATAAAATCTTTATTGTTCTGTTTTTTTGTTTTTTATCATTCATTCTGTTAAAATTATCGTCTGAGTTATGTTTATAACTCTTTTACTAGTAAATCGATTAAAACATAGATTGGTACTTAAAAAAGACTGGTAGCAATTTACTAGATATCGCCATGTTTCTAGTTAAATTTTTGTCTACTTCAAAATGTATTGTCATTAAATTTGAAATGTGAGTGGTCTATTGCCTATTTAATTATTCTTGTCTATTTTATTAGTATTTTGTTATGTTCACCAAATCTAGGTATCCGGGTATATCAGTCTAGTTTCTTTGGTTAAATGTTTATAAAATATCAATCCTTGGGGATTAATTACTCTCACAGGATAAATAAACAAGTGCCAAAAAGTCAAATATGTATTTTAGCCGCCCCCCCTTTTTTTTTTGACGACTGAAACCTAAATTTGGCGAAGAACTAAAAAGGCGATCGCAAGATAACACACTGAATTTTCTTTATTTAAATCAAGCTTTTTTTTTCAATTATAAAGCTTACATGCATGAGGTGATAAAGACAGACAGACGATTAACTTCTTGAAGTCTTTATTACCGAATTTGACTATAAATTTGGCTTCTTGGCTTTTAAATGCACTTCTTTGGCGATATTTTAAATCCAAAATTGTGCGCCAAATATTATTCATTTCATTCCAAATATTATTCATTTAGCTCTTTACGTTTTGTAGTTATCGTGTCATTTGTAAAAGGCTATTCGGTAAGACAAGTCTTCTCTAAGAGTATTTCATTCAACATTTGATAGAAATCCACAAGTTCCACAAGTAATATTCATATATTATACCATCTGTCTAGTTCAGAAAGGTTTTAGTACTAGGGTTCATGGGCAGATATAATTCCATTCATGCGTTTTCTAGACTTAAAGAGAACTGAAGCGGAGATTCGACAAAATCTCGAGTTCGAATTTCAATAATTTAATGCTTCCTCTTTGTACATTTTCTGTACGTGAAAGTGAAAAAAAAAGGGAAAAGTATATATATTAAAAGGGTTTGGCATGGCATGCCCATCAGATTACAACATAAAATATATAGAATAGATAGCCTGTGAATTCTGAAAGACAAAATTCCAAAAATGTCCTTTTCGTGTTCAGGAAAATGTGAAAAGAATATTTTCATCAAAGCCTCTGTTATCGAATTTTTGTCGCATTCTCGTATTTTATTTTTCCTTATTGAGTAAAAAAAAAAAATACTAAATCTATTCCTTAATTTGATCTAAAAGTCTCATAAAAACTCATGCGCAACAACAATGCTCCATCATGACCGAAATTGACATTATGATATAAAAAATAATAAACTAATTTCTCAGAACAATCGCTTTTCCAAATTCACCGAAGCAAACTTCCCAAGAAAGAAAGCGAACGAATTCGAATTAATTGGATATGTTCTAAAAATCTAATTATAATCTAAACACTCCCTTCGCGAACGTCCTCCCCCTTCTTTCTGGAAATAATAGTACAAAAGCCATCAAAAAGCAGAGTTTCCACTGGCCGTTACTAAATACCCTCTTAAAGAACTGAAACTAGAAACAATTACTATACCGGGATAGAACAATAGTACAAAAACCATTAGCATTCCAACATTCAGGTGTAATTAACGCCAGAAAAAAAATTTCAAGAGAGTAATAATGAAAAAAAAAAAGGCATCACTTAAAAGTTTCCATCTGGACTGTATTTAGGTTGGCATGGTGCAATCTCTCTCGTAATTAAGCTCATTATCATGAATCATCAGCGTTTTAGTCTGAAATTGACGCCAGACCCTAATCGCCATTTCGGGGTTAAATTCTTTTATCATATTTGAGATATAGAAGAAATGGGTTTTTGTTTTTCCTTTTGACTGAAAAAGCGTTGTTTTGATAGGTGTAAATTCGGTTTTGGTTTAAAAATGGTAATGTTTGTTTTATAGTCCAGACGAGTAGTAAAAATATTCATCAAGTAACATCTGAAGTAGACATTTGATAAAAAGTTTGTAATTATTCATCAAGTATTAATTTTTGGTAGATATTTGAAGAATCTTAATCACCATTTTAGGGATAAATTCTTATATGATTTTTAAAATATAGAGGAAATGGGTTTTTGTTTTACTTCTTGACTGAAAATTCGATGTTTTGATTGGCGTAAATTGGTTAAAAATGGTAATGCTTGTGTTATATTCCAGACGAGTAGTAAATATATTCATCAAGTAACATCTGCAGTAGACATTTGATAAAAAGTTTGTAAATATTCATCAAGTATCATTTGTAGTAGATTTTTGATAAAAATTTGTTAATGCTCAATATGTATCAATGACGAAATATATTTGATAAACCTTTTGAAAATTTACATCAAGTATTATTTTTAGAAGATATTTGGAAAACTCTTTGTAATTGATCAAATAGCATTTTGTAACTAACCAAATAATAAACTAAAACATTCTTGTATGTTACTTTATTTAGGTTGGTCTATTGCAATAAATCGCAGTTAAGTTCATTACTATGAATCATCAGCGTTTTTGTCGGAAATTGATACCAGCCTCTAATCGCGATTTTGGGATTAAATTCCTTTATTATATTTAAGATATAGAGGAAATGGATTTTTGTTTCTCTCCTGGATTGGAAAGGTGTTGTTTTCATAGGTGTAAATACGGTTTTAGTTTTAAAATGGTAATGTTTCCTTTATAGTCCAGATGAGTAATGAAAATATTCATCAAGTAACATCTGCAGTAGACATTTGATGAAAAGTTTGTTAATATTCATCAAGTATCATTTATAGTAGATTTTTGATAAAAAGTTTGTTAACACTCATTATGTATCGACAACGAAATATATTTGATAAACATTTTGTAAATATACATCATTTATTATTTGTAGAAGATAATTGGCAACCACTTTGTAACTGATCAAATAACATTTTGTATATAACCAAATGATAAGCTAAAACTTTCCTTTATGTTGTTTCATTTAGGTTGGCATGTTGCAATCTCTCTCGTAATTAAACTCATTACAATGATCCATCAGTGTTTAAATCTGAAATTGACACCAGCTCCTAACTGCCATTTTGACTTTAGATTCTTTTATTATATTTGAGATATTGAAGATTAAGGCGAAACTAAATCAGCTTTTCTTGTCTATCCCATTTGATACTTAAAACTGATTTATTGGGATAATCACGGACGTCAAATTATATGAAGATGTTTAATTAAACAAATACCCATATTCCAGATGAGTCATCTGATCACCTAAGAGCGGAAGTAAAGTGTAAAGTAAACTTATTCAAACTTATATGGCCTGATCGCCAAACAAATGGACACCAGATTTCTTTAGTTGGATTTTATCGGAAATTTGACTGCATCCAGAATTTTGGTGATCATATGCAAAACTCAAATCTTTCATTATTTGAAGTAAGATATTTGGAATTATGTATTAAGTTAGAATTATGTATTATTATTAGATATAAAAGGTGTCCCAAAATTAGCGCAAGATTTGAATTTGCCGCCATTAATACAGTAAAAATTTGGCAATCCTATTAAAAAAATAATTTGAGTGACAGTTTAAGGTTAGTAAAAGTAGAGCGTTAGAAGATAGAGCAACGCGTTTTCACTGTGGAACATTTCAAAAATAATGAAAGCCTGGTGGCCACAGTTCGAAAATTTGAGAATATGCCCTTAGATCTTGTGATTTAACACCAATGGATTTCTTTCCATGGGGTTATTTGAAGTCAAAGATCTATGCTAACAAACTCATAAGCAAGTGTGCATTGAAGAAGGAAATTAAACGCTGCATCAACGAAATTTAGCCACATTTATGAAAAATGGTGACGGAAAATTTCTTCAAAAGAATGCGATTGTGCCAGTAAAGCCATGGAGATCATATACCCTATATATTATTCCATAATTTATCCTATCCTATGTATTTTACGATTCAATAAAAATATAACAATTTAATGGGAAAAACTTTGTTTTTAATATAATTCAAATATTGCGTTAACGCGTTGTCGTATCGTGTAAAACTCCATTTTTACTAACCCTAATTATCAGCTGTCAATTGTTTTTTTAATGGGATTTCCAACTCTTTACTGCACGATTGATGGCAAATACAAATCTTGCTTGGTTTCTGGAACACCCTTTATAATATATGCATTTGGCAACAGTACATAATTTTAATAGATAATACAGACAAAGCAACTGTTCGGTAAAGGTGGATATTGCTTTAATAAACGCATATGGCACGTTAACCGGATTAACTTTTTTTATGTATTATATTCGAAATCGAATGCATCTATAATTTTGGTGATCATATGCAAATTTTATTCACCTAGTTCTTTCCTTAATTCAGGACATAGTTGATAGAAACACATAATAGCAAAAAGTGATAGGTTTTAGATGAATTTGTAGGATTCAAAGATGTTACGGTCAGTAAGATTTGTCGAATATTTGATAATGTAATTTTTTGACAGTCTAAATTATTTCTACTTATTAAATTCATATACGAAAAAATGCAATTTTGGAGACGGCGGCCAAAGAATTGTAACCCAAAAATGTTGCAGTAAAAACTAAGAATAAATGGTTGATGAATTTGTAGAATTTAAAAGTTTCTCAGTCAGCAAGATCTGTCGAATACTTGATACTTAATATTTTTTTTCCCTAAAATATTTCTGCTTATTAAACTCGCATGGCATGATGAGTGGATAAATTTTCTTTCGATGTGCATTATATTCGAAATTCGATTACATCTCCAATTTTGGTGATCATATGCAAATTTTATTCATCTTGCTCTTTCCTTAATTGAGGACATAGTTGATAGAAACACATAATCACAAAAAATGATATCTTTAGATGAATTTGTAGGATTCAAAGATGTTACGGTCAGTAAGATTTGTCGAATACTTGATAATGTCATTTTTTGACAGTCTAAATTCTTTCTGCTTATTAAATTCATATACGAAAAAATGCAATTTTGGAGACGGCGGCCAAACAATTGTATCCCAAAAATGTTGCAGTAAAAAATAAGAATAAATGCTTGATGAATTTGTAGGATTTAAAGGTTTCTCAATAGCAAGATCTGTTGAATACTTTATACTGAATTTTTTTTCTAAAATATTTCTGCTTATTATATTCTTATACAAAAAAGTAATTATGGAGATGGCGACCGTAGAATTGTATCTTAAAAATGTTACAGTAAAAAATAAAAATAGATGAAATGACCTCTTTTCATGGTTCTAAAAAATTTCGGGTATTATTTAGTTAGGAAAATAAAAATTAAGACCGTTATTACGCTTTCGCTTTTTTACTTGCTATTATTATTATTTTTTCACTACATCGCAAACATACTCCTATCATAATACTCAACTGAAATTCATAGAAAAAGAAAGTTTCATTGTTTATAAAATTCATCACTAAAGGGATATTTTTTCCATGACTTTAGCAAGAGCTTCCTTGCTAAAGTCATGGAAAAAATATTCCTTGCTTTTTCTCGTCTTTTATTATTATTATTTTCTTTTGCTTTGTTTATGAAGAAAATGAATTACCCTAGATGCCTAAAAACCACAAACTTCTTCAGAAGTTAGTGAAATAATCTAATTAGAGGGTTCACTTATCCGTTTCATCTATATACTTTTTGTGGTGGTTATAAAAATGCAATTATCACACTTGGGTAGGTCATGTTTACGACATAAATACTTCAGTAGATGCATAGAGGATGGATAATTTAATATAATTAGTTAAGAAAAAAATTATATGAGAAAAAAATTATGCATTCATTTTGAGCGAGTCTGTGAAAAATTGATGTTTTTTTTCTTTTAATTTTTTTAAATTTTTTTTAGAATGTGAATTTAAGTTCATAATTCAGTTGATGTAACTTAAACTTTTTTGAAAAAAATATCTAAGTATGAATGATGATTGTAAGTTAAATTTGGGATCTTTAGGAGAAAAAAAATTAGAGGAAAATGTGTGAATTATTCACTTTTTTTTAAAATTTTAAAGCCTAATTTATGCTTTGAAGATGAAAAAAGAAATTAAAATATTTCCCTTTTGATGCTTTGATTTGTTTATTTTTTTTATTACTTCCTGAAATACAAATTATAAAGTTTTTTTTTTAAACGTCGAAAAATTTTGACACCAGATTTTGATGAACCTCGTTTCAAGTTTTTAGGCCGAAAAAGTCAGTTTTGAAATTACGTCTGTCTGTATGTCGCTCTGTGTGTTTATAAGTAAATACGATAATTCAAAAAAACGTTGGAAGAGGGGCTGCTAGATAGATGAAATTAGGTATATATTTACATTAAATTTTTAAATTTCTGTTAAAATTTTAATGAAATTGTTAACTTGTTAACTACAAAATATAAGGAGATGAATTGTTAAAGTTTGGTGCAGACAAAAGTGCGAATCTGTAACCGAATTTAAATTAAATTCGAATACAGTTTTTGCTGTCTATCAGTGTATACTTTCACATGCATATAAAAGTTATAATTGATAAACCCACATATTTAAATAAAACGCAGTGTGATATATGATCGTATTTCTAATCGGCGAAAATTGTCTCCCCAAAACTTTCTCGTATACTCTCTAATAAACGTGTCATGTCAGAGAACACCTTGCATAGCATAGGAGTATAATAGTTAGGAAATATTAACCCTTGGAATGAATTTTGCATTTTTATTGATTCTATTCTGAGATCCTTGGCGAGATTTTTGGCGACTAATCCCTAATATGCGGTTGATAATATACTAAACTCGAATTTGTACACGTGTTTCCTAAGCGATTGAAACAAAAATTTGACACAAAATTGCATTTATAGTCACAAAATCATATACCAAATTCGATTTATTTCAGTCGCTGCGTTTTTGAGCTATCGCATCTACATGTTTCTAAAAGATCGAGTGATAGTCAATCCCTTATTGGATTTGCCTCAAAATTCGACAGTTGACTGACTACACTATAGATGTGGAATCTATGTACCGAATCTGATTTATCTAGCTCTCTTAGTTTTGTAGTTATCGTGTTCACTTATATTCGAGCAGTCAGACAGACGAACTTGTTCTTAACAGATTCTACTAAAAATTTGATAGAAATCTACAAATTTTGTGTAATGACTGTATACCAAATTTCTACAGTCTGCTTCAATGAATTTTTGAATTATCTTTGTCACAAACAGACAGACGGGCTGGCATTTTCTAAAAGTGCGCTTCTAGAACTCGGAGAGGTCTAAAAACCCCAGTTTTCGAATTTTTTGAATACTACTATACTTTCTGTATGCTATGTATACGAGAAAGTAAAAAGATAATTCTGTGTCCAATTTTGTTTTAATTGACTGAAAGATCCGCTTAAAATACATATTTGGTTTTCTGGTACATGTGTTTTAACCGCATTCTAGAGATTTTTGTCAAAAAAAAATCACCGAAGAGCGTAAGTTAATACATATTATTGTAACTACAGTTTACCGACAATATGGTACGCACAAGCGCCGGCTTTCTTCACGGTACTATGAAACATACAATTCTTATATGCTAACTCTGACAATAAAAATCTGAGCACTCGTGGCACTCAAAGCATTACATAAGAGGTATAATCTTATGCAGGTGTTAGTGGATTAACACATGGGGCTATCTATTCTTTTCTCACTTAATTTATAATAAATGTATTTATCATATATGCAGCTGTGCAAATATAAAATTAATACAGGGTGACTCTGGTAGCTGACTAAATTAAAAATTAAATTTTTAGTAAAAATACCAAATATTTTATATATTTTAGTAGAATATTGAATATTTGTTATTCAATATTCTTAATTTCTAGATAGTTTTCCTTAGAGAAAACATTTTTATTTTCTTACTTCGTTCATTCTTTGCGAAGCTGTGTGAAGTTTTATATTTGTATAATATATGTTTTAATGCTACTTTACATTTTTAAATGATATTTCCTCCATTTTTCTGCAATTGTTGATAACGTTTCTTACAATAAACATTAATAAAATTACCCTTATTTTTTATTGAAATTTTGTAAAATAATTTCTGAATATGTCCTACTATACTTGAGCAATTCCTCCCGAGGGCACCTTGTGATTGAGGATGAGAAGTTTCCGGTATGGTGGTTGGTTCTCGACAGCCTGCAGGGTACACGAAAAGATGGGGGTTTGGCTCCTCCCATCCATGACGAGACGTATTTCCTTAGGGAATGGTTGTATGTGGCCGGTGATGGCCCTTAGAACTCAAAGACAGTTCCAGCCAGTGTTGCTATAGCGGTGGTCCGGTCCTTCAGTTTTTTTATCCGTGTGCCTTCGAGGCGGGTCACACAGTCAGTAATATGACTATACTTGAGCAAATAAATATATACATTGATGATTTTAAAAGGTTTTTACAGCGGAATTAAAACTTTATATCACAAAAGAATTTAAGGTATCATGCTATTTCTCAGTCGAAACCAGTATTTGCATATTAGATAGAAATAAGCTTATTTTCTTAGTTTAAAAGCTAGGTAATATATTTCTTAAGGTGTTTACAAGATCTTAAAAAAACATTTGATAAACTTCGGAATTAAATAATTTTTTATACCAGTTCAACCCTTAAAAATATTTTTTTCTTCCAATTTCTAAAACAGTTTCTTTTAATTAATATTTCTTTTTCGTTTATTTTCCACAAAAATTCACTAATGTAATTATTCTGTAAAAAAAAAATTTTTTACAAAAATTTCATCCTAAATGCAGGTGCATACCTTAAATGACTTGTTAATTCATTTTAGCAAAGGTAGTAACGTCTCAGTGGTAACATGCCACAGCCATATTATCCGAAAAAAAAAAACTTCATTAAAAACATTAAATGGCAAGGTCAGTAACTCCAAATAACAAAATAATTATACAAAACAAGGTGAACAACTAAAAGTTTCAACTTTTGTTCAAAACACATAAAAAACACATTATGTTTTCCACTGCTTATCAAATTTACAAGAACCAAACGGGCGACAGAAAATCTAGATTTCTCTCATTAAATCCTGTTTCCCGCGCAAAAAGTTTCTGCCAAACTCTATGTTGATGTCACGCGACGAAGATTTCATAAATAGTTAATGTAACTTAACGACCTCTTAGAGGACAAAGACCTCTAAAACTCTCACGAGTTGCATTAAAAGTAACAGCAGAGCTCACCTATGGGAAATTGCTTCTTCGCTGGCAAACATTAAATTCTTTCTTAAAGTCGAAACAACAGGCCCAACAACAAAAAAAGTGGATATTAGCAACATGTGTTTTGCAAACGAAACACTTCAGCGATAACTTTTTTTCTCGCCTTTAAAGAGTCATTAATTTTGTACCTAAATCGTTTTCCATTGTTATGTCGCCAGAAAGCAAGGGCTGTAATTGATTCTAATTCGGAATTTGGCGCCAGTTTGGCGGCGCACGCCATTTTACAGTTATTAATTGTACGCAATTGTTCCGCTTGTAGGGTGGAACTGATTAGCAGTTATTCTTTGTCATTTAAGGAAAAGATTAAATTGAATTGCGGATTTTTTTTTTGTGTGTGTGTGTAAAAAACAATGTTTTGATCATAGACGATAAGTGTCATAATTGGAATCATTACTCTATAAAACCTAAATGTCTCTTTTCTGAACATTATATTATATTTCCATTCCAAAAATGTCTTCCACAATTTTTTCTCCCTATATTATGTATCTAAATGGTCCTCCTAAAAAGTTTTTGTTAGCCAAAAGTTTTATACATTTGTTTCTAAATATTTTTATATGTTGTTTTTGTTGTGACTTATGGCACTTTTACAAGCCCGCTAACAGCTATCTATCAGCAATTTAAGCCGAGTGAGCGTCTCTTGTTTTTTCAGTAGCGCCAACTAGGGTCAAGAGTACGACTTAGCTACTTCATGCATCACATTCGCTTGCATCACATTCCCTTTTTTACAGGGAGGCACATTCAAGTACCTCACAAATAGAACACAGAAAAAGAATAACTGTGCCCGAACCGGGACTCAAACCCGAGACGCCCAGAAAAATGTTTATATAAATTTTTATATTAATTCTTAAATCTTAAATGCCGAATATCCAAATTTGACTTCATTATTTACAAATACTTTTATTTAAATTTTTAATTTTTAAATACCGGGTTTCAATTTTGAACAAATTTTACCCAGATAATTTTATTTAAATTCTTAACTTTTAAATGCAGCACCCAATTTCACCCATTTCATGTCCAAAAACTTATATTTAAATTTTTAACTCTTAAACGCTTAGCTCCCAATTTTCCCCATTTAACTCCAATACTTATTTAAATTCTTAAATGCCGAATACCCAGTTTTGTCCAATTTATATCCATATACTTTTATTTAAATTCCTAACTTTTAAATACCGAGTATCCAATTTTGCTCACTTTATGTCCAAATGCCTTTATTTATATTCTTAACACTTAAACACTAATGCTCAATTTTGCGACATTTATCTCCAAACATTTTTATTTAAATTCTTAACTCTTAAATGTCGGGTATCCAATTTTACCCAAATTATACCCATATACTTTTATATAAATTCTTAACTTTTAAATTCCGAGTATCAAGTTTTGTCGAATTTATGCCCAAATGCTTTTATTTAAATTCTTAACTTTTAAATGTCTAGTATTCGATTTTGCCATACTTATGGCGAAGTTTTATTTAAATTCTTAACTCTTAAATGCAGAATGCACAGTTTGGTCCAATTTACGTTCATGTACTTTTATTTAAATTCTTAACACTTAAATACCAATTTTGACCACTTTATGTCTAAATGCTTTAATTTAAATGCTTAATTCTTAAACGCCTAGTGTTCAGTTTTACCATATTTCGGTTCAAATATTTTTATTTAAATTCTTAAAAGTAGATTATTCTATAAATGTATATTCTATAATGAAGATTATACTCATGCATGTAGAGTATTCTATATGGTTCAATTTATGTCCAAATTTTTTAACGGTTTCATTTACTTCATTGAAATAAATTAAGGTTAATTAATATTTTAAATTAACTTGGATTGCTTAAGATTTTATTTTTATTATTAATCTATACTTATAATAAAGCTCAATGTGTGTGTGTGTGTGTGTTTGTGTGTGTGTGTGTGTGTTGGCGGTCTACAGACCAGACCATTCAACCTACAGCTACCAAATTTGGCACGTGTATACCTTGGAGGCTGGGAATGTGCACCTGGGGGTTATTTTTTCGAATTTTTAACTAGAATTTTATTTATTTAAAAATTAAGCGAAATTTTGACGTGTTTCTGCTATAACTGCCGAAAATATGACTGCACAAAAAAGATTTTTACATGAAGTTAAAGATAAAAAATTTATCTTTTAAATGATACTACTGTTTTAACCTTAAAATTAAATTTCTATTTTTAATGAATTTTTAAATAAATATTTTAACTATGTTTTTCAATAATTATTTTCGTCAAAAATAAAAATGAGGATTAAGCAGGTTTCGCATTCATGAGAAAAAAAATAGCTTTTTTCAAAGTGTTGCCATCACATTGATTAAAGCTCTTACTGAAAATAAATTAAATCTTTTTGGAAATGAAATCTGCAAAAATATAATTTTTGGCGCGTGTCTGTAGGAAATAAAACAAATATGAAATATTATTTTTTCTAAAAAATAAATTCAAGAAAAATTATCCCGGATCCATTTTGATATTTAATGACTCATAAAATAATGAAGATGTAAACAAACTTATGGCATTTATTGATGGAATAACTCATATATTTTCCTTTTCAGGTTTGAATATTTTTACTTTTGTAAATATCGTCTGCGCGTGTTTTTAATTTCAGATAATTTCATTTTCCAGTCTAAATATCTGTACTTTTCTAAATATCGTCTGCTTATTCATTGCATTTTTCTCTCTTTTGTTTTTGGCAACTATTGAAATGTTATGTTTACTTTTGATGTGTTTCTTCTATGAAGTACTTTTGTATGTGATGTTTTATTCGATCGGATATTAAGGAGAATGCATACACCACAAGAGAAAGCACAGATTTTATGATGGTCATAGAGTTAATTTCCAATTAACTAAATCACTGACTTTTAAGAGTTAATTTCCAATCACTTAAACTGACAGATTTATGAAGATTTGAATATCACTATTCAATAAAAAAAGGATAATTTTAGATTTTTCATCGATCGTTTCAAAGAAAATACGCCAATGAGCGCGCAGGTTTCTCAAGATTAATTGACCTAAGATTATGAAAATGATGAGTTTTTCTAAATTTTTAACATTTAAAACTTCATAAATAAGTCTTAGTTGATCGTGGAAAATAGAAACATTCATTCATTTATTTAAAATTTGGTGTGTCCAGAATATTTATCAGAATATGATATCTTACTGCATTAAATTTAGACTTCATAATTTTTGAAATATATTTATAAGCAGGAACAAAATATTATTATTGATTTCATTTCAATCCTTTTGAAAGCAAAACTAAAAACTGAATTTTATACTGAATCTCAGAAATTTTTGTTGATTTATTGTTTGAGATATTACATAAACTATGAAAAATATTTTGTAGTTAACATAAGACTTAAATACCGAGCGATTCTGTTTGCAATACTCATATTCAACAATAATAATAATTAATAAATAACAATAAAGATGATAAATAAAATAAAACGCTTGGTTTTATTAAAAAATATCTTAATATTAATTGCAATTTCGTCATTTACATTTTTAATTAAAGTTGAAGTTTTACCGGAAATGGCAACAAATTAGCAAAATATATATAGTAAATTGAACGAAACGATCTAAACAATATAAGTTTTGTATGACTATCAAAATTTGAAGATTAAAAAGGTTTTGTTTGAGAATCCTTTAAGAGACCAGTTACTTAAAATATTTAATTGAAAATTGTAGCGAGCGGTAATACTGGCGAACCGGCTGGTCGCCAAAGGCGGCTAGTATATATATATATATAATATGCTTAAATATATTTTTTATAGTTTTATATAAAATATAGTGCAGAAAATAATCTAATTGTCAGTTTAACTTAATTAAAATAGGAATACAATTTGAGTCAAATGATTTTTAAATCTAGTAGCTTTTCAAAAAATTATATTATCCTAATCAAATTTTGAAAATGGCTAAGAACTAACTTTTTCCTTAAGTCATTATTAATTTTTTAGACTAACGAGTGGTACAAAATCTGATTCGATAGTGTGAATATCAACATCAGGACTATTAAATATAATGTTTTGAAATAATTTTCATTTAAAAGGAACAATAACGTTAAAATTCAAATATTCTTTTTAATATATAAAAACATATTTTGAAAAAAATGAAATATTTTTTTTATTAATTTTCACAAAAATTTATGTAAAAGCTTTTATATTGTTTGCCAGATTAAAGCGAAACATCTTTTAAATATTTTCTGTTTCTATTGGGAACAAATCATTTTTATTAATATTTTTATTTATATAAATTATCTATTTAATAATTGATCCCAGCCCACATGGGCATTGAGGGAAACGAGCAGGTCGACACTCTTCCCAAGGAAGCCAAAGAAATGGATCCTTCTATCTGCTACTTCTCTGGATGCTAATGCCATAGCAAGACAGACGCAAGAAATTCTCTCTGACAAATCTAAAATATAAAAGAGACATCACAACCACAATTGCAAGACTCAGAACAGGACACCTGAGGTGCATGAGGATCATGCCCGATGGCTCAAACTCTATGGAGAATGCAGACACTGTCCAAACGTGCAGCTGGATCCTAAGCATATTTTTAGCTGCCGTTCTATTATTTCAGTCCTCTTCAAAATAGATATTGACTGCACCAGGAATATTCTTTATTCCGATAAAGCTGAAGATGTGACCAGGGCTGTTCTGCATGCTTTCAGCCCAATCTGATTGCCCCCTTCTCTCCCTTTCCCCCTTATTTTTTATTGCACTTGTCACAAGACAACATCAACAACCTCCATTTCATAAATGTAACAGCATTCCCTATTTTTTGAAAATTTGAAAGAAATACACCTTTTAAGCAACATATTAAAAAATTGGTGCACTCACATAACTTATCATTAGTTTTTATTTATATGAAAAACTTTATAAGTGTATTGAGGCGTAAAGTTAGGAAAGACGTTGAAAAATTTGAAAAATTAGGCTTAATAAATGAATGCTGTTTATTAGTGCATAAAATTGGCATCTTCACAAAAATTACCTAAAACTTTAACTTAAAAAAAACCCATTGCTTGTTTTTATTTACAGAAACATTTTCTCGAAACATAAACATTTTATGGGTAAAATGAAGAATATGAAATTCAACGACCCATATAAAAAAAAGTTTCCAAAATAAAAGTAAAAGCAAAGAATTTTGTCTGCTGAAAAAAAAATGTAATTGCACAACGAAAATCATAATTGCCAAGGGGGTGGGGAGAATTAAATACGTAGTTCTAAATATGTAATGTGATGTCCTTAACCTAAAGTTGATGAAGTTTTTTTAATTCTTATCAAAGCGTGCATTTTTTTATAATAATAAACTTTATTGAAAATTATTATCTTTCTCCTTACAGTGTAGGGTGAAATTAATCATTATAGAAGTAAGGTTAAAAAAAATTGGGGCAAATTTTAATGAGACTTGCATGAATTTCAATGAAAAAAAATGTCTAAAAATCTCTATAAAAAAACTGTTATGTCCCAACAGTATAAAGATAAAAACAGATGATAAAAATCCATTACTTTTCCTTGTAATTTTTTTTTATTTACTTTCCCTATCATATACTTCAAGCTTGTTTATACGAACACACATTAGCTCAATGCATTATTGGTGGATATAAAAAAAAATCAGAATTCGCAACTAGCATAAAAAATTGTCTTTGCTCTAAAAAATGTAATTAAAGTGTTATTTTTTTTTTACCATGAAAGAAAAAAAAAATAATAATAAAGATAATAAAAATAAACCCGAACGATGATGCCCACCTTTATTATTATTTTTTTTTCACTTCCGTATTTGAAAGAAACCTTCTCTGCTGAAAAAAAGAGAAAAAAAAAACTAACTTTTTTTTTATCGTTTGGTTCCTTTTCTAAAGCTACAGATAACATAAAACAAAAGGGGAAATTACAAAAACGTTTTAGGAATGGAAATATTTATGAAACGGAGTAAATGCAAATTATTTCGGTCGTAATAAATTTCTTCTTTGATAATGGGTTACTGAAGTTTTCTGCATTTCAAGAGGAAATAAGTAGGAATTTTTTTTCCCTACGACTGTTTTTGAGATTCACGAATGGTTTATGGTGTGAGCGAGTTGAAAGAAGGAAAAAACTTAACGTGACTAAGAAGTGCGCTGATCTTTGAGAAATTTAATGATGTTAATGATGTGTTATAAAAAATGAACCCAATTAAAAAACTATATTCCTTCACTAATCATTAAAGTTATGCACATTATGAAATATTTATTGCTGTCATAAATATCCAGACTATAATTACATTTGCTTTCTGCTTCATATCATTTGTTCGAATAATTCCTTAATGTAATATTGAAATGAAGTGTTTATTCTCATGTAATTTGGGAGAATTTCTTCTAGTGAATGTATCCTAGAAATCCTAGAATGTAGTATCCTAGAATGTATCCTAGAACGACAACTAGTGAATGTATCCTAGAAATACGATCTTTGATATCGGTTATTTCTTTTTCAAATAATTAAATTCATTTCATTAACAATAGATATTTAAAAACTAATTACTGAAAAATGTGAAATCTATGACATAAGCTTGATTTAAAAAAAATAGATTTATTTCATTACATTAAATATTTAAACAATGTTTTTCTGAAAAATGGGGATCCATGTTACTTGTTAGTTCTTTTGCAAATAATCATATTTATTTTATCAATATTAGATATTTACATTATACAAACATAAATGTTTAATCTACGGGTTCCGTACATATTCACTGGGTCATATATCAATCATTACAAAGTTGTCACGTTCCTGAAAAAACACGACAAAACTATTTTAGCTGTAAACGCATGCTTGAATTCGGTGTGGATTGAGAGCATACATTATAAATATTCCTTTTTAGCAAATTTTCTCTTTATTTATTAAATAGTTAAATTAAATAAATCAAATTAAATAGTTCTGAGAATTTTGATATTTAAATCACATTTAATTTTTTTTTAATTTTTAAGGAGTCTAAGATTTAAATTATATTTATTAAAGGTTTATCTTTAAGCCGAATTTTTATTATAATTTTAATCACAAAATCTGAATGAATTTAAATTTTTATATGACTTTGCGATAAATTTTATTAATCACTTAATACTGATAACTAGCCACTTTTGTCGACCAACTGGTTCGCTGGGGATATTGGTAGCATTTAATTTCAAGTAAGTCTCTTAAGTATCCAAGTCCATGGTTCCCTTAATAAACTATAACAGACTATTTTTGAGCCTGAGTTTTTCTTACACATATCTAAGTTCTCTTCATTATACACATGAACCTTTCTAAAACAGATCAATCCCAAACAGATATTATAACTTTATTTTTTTTTATTCGACTTTTAAACAGCACAGATATTAAACAGAATCCGGAAGGAAATCATTCTATGTAATAGTTGATGAAACAATAAAAACGATTTGAAATTAAAGACAACAATATAATACATTACATATAATAAACAACAAAATATATATACATTGTTGGAAATGAGACAAAGAAGTGTTTTTAAAAAAATTGCTAAAATTCAGGAAATATAGCTCACAGCTATCAAGCTGGTATCATTGAGAAGAATTTTTTAAAGTTTGAAGCGGTCTAAAATCCATCTCTGTGCAACAATATTTTTAAAAGTTGTTGCGGAATACTGTAGCAAAATTTAATTTAATATTTAATGATTTAATGTTCTAAATAAATTTTCAAAAAAAATTGCTCAACAGTGCACCTTTTTACTCTCAAATGTATGCATATATGTGATGAATTCGTTAAGTGTAGGTGTACATTGTAGAGCGACAATTTTACATTTACACACATATTTACCATTAATTTGAACAATAGGAAGAAGTGATTAATTGATTTACCATATTTATTAATTATATTATTAAAAGTTTCAGTTTATAATTAATATTAAACGAATGTAGTTTTAGTAACTCATTTATCCTATTGACTTTAATGCATGCAGTAATACTCCTCTTTTTTTGTCAATGTTTTAGAAATTTTCTCAATGTTTCTAATAATTTTGGTTCATCCCTTCAGATTTTCGACACTTTTCGGTCAGCCCGATGACAGCGAAAAGTCGCCAAATAATTTAGGCTTGACCCCCCCCCCCCAAAAAAAAAACATCGCCAAAAATAGTGTAGTAGCGTTCAGTTTGTATGCAAGTTAGTGTAGGTCTAAATTATGTGGCGACGTTTCATTTGCGACCGGCCAATCGGAAAGTACTAGTTTTTCTATGATAACAAAATATTAAATTGTGTTAATGAAATTTTATCCTCTACAATATATCTACCAAATCAAGCGCTTTGAAGTTATAGAGAATAAATCATAGTTAAATGGCGCCAGAATCAGCCAGAAATGTTGCGAGATCATCTCAGAAAGGGAATGAAAATAATATTTTTTTTCAAAACTTGAAAGGCAAGCAGAAAACATGTGGAAAATAATCAGAAATCAGTTTTCAATTGCATATATATTTCTAGATATTAATAGAAAGCAGCAATTATGTTTTATGTCTGAATTAAGCGTTTTCTATTGTAAATACTACAGACGTTGTTGCTGTGGGGGGAAATAGAGCTTCCCATAATATTCCAATATTTACTATATTTCATAATATTATATATTAAGTCTTTGAGGGAGTTAAATATAAAACAGGAAAAAGTTATTTTTTAATAAAAGTTTATTCTTATTTTTGCGTTTCATATTTTAATCATTTTTTATAAAAAAATATTTATACAGAGTGAAAATTAGAATCATAAATAGAGCAACTTAGTTTTTTTACATTATCCTAGATTTATTTTTACTCTGATTCAATTATTAGATAGTACAAGTAGATTGCTCAAACGATTTTAGTTCATTAGAATTCAATTATAAAAGCAAACGATTTTATTAAAAATTTCTAAACTCCGCATGTTTATATTATTAACACAAACGATATTGTTTGCTTATCATTTGAATCGACTGCGCAGTTTATATTATTCCTTTGTTTAAAAACATTCTTCGTTCTTCATTGTTATATTGTGTTATTTTATTTGTGTTAAATCTTTACTTTATGATGAATCAGATAATTTTTTATTAAACAATTCTTTCAGATATTGTATCAATTATAATAACTTATTCTGTAATCCGAACAAGACTTCAGTATCGAACGAATCTACCTTCTGAACTTACATTTAAAAAATCTATCAGGTTTTATCAAAATAGTGTTTGTATTAATTGAAGTTTAATCTCTTCCTTTAAAATTTAGTTCATATTTTCTGGAGATGATAGAAGGTTATAGAAATACATAATATAATGAACAGAAGAGTGTATTATTTCTATAATAATATGAATTATATATCTTTAGAAATTTCAAGCTTAAAAATATTTTGTGGAAAAAGATATTGAGAGACCAAGTTACCCAAAATTACGAATTTTTGGGAGATTTTTCCGGTTAATCAGCTGATCAACAATGATGGGTTGTTTTAAATAATTTAAATTTATGGAAATAATCAGCTTTAATTTAAAAGTTTTATATTTTCTGATAAATATTTAAATATCATCTGATTTTGCCTGTAAAGACATTTAACCTGTTTCACTAAAATTTAACTTAGTTACTTATAACAAACACATAATTGCTTAAAGCGTTTTAAATGAGTGATTTAAATCAATGAAAAATTTCGTTTATTAGTGGAATAAGAAACTTACTCTGAAAATGTATTTTGATATTGGAAGACTACATTTAAAAATATAAATTTTTTTCTTGTCTACTAAATGCATGAATTTGAAATATATATATATATATATATATATATATATATATATATATATATAAATTGTTAATAAGCAAAACGTGCATTTATACTAATTCAAATTTATTAAATTATAGATTTTAACAAACTTTGTATTTTAAAAATTATGAAAAGATTTTTAAATAGCTCTTAAAGCATTCTAAGTAATTTACACTTATTGAAAGCAAAAGAAAAATTTAATTACGAATGAAAAAGTCCTGAATCTTGGAATTCTTAATTTGATTAGAAAATAATATTATTTCCCCATGAATCAGTTTTGAGTTGAATTTTAAAACAAAAAGTGTTATGCCAGAAGCATATTGAATTTTCATTCCCATTAGAAATCTGCGGCGGCCAACTGATTCTCTAGAAATAATCCTTTTGTTTAATTTGTTAAATCTTTTACGTGTAACTTGACGTTCATTATTCCTTCATCAAAATGTTTTTCAGCATGAGATTCTGAACGATATTAAAGAGACTCCATTTCAATAATCTTACACCTATTCTGTTTACCGCATACATGAACTTTCCTAATATAGATTATTTCCATAATATCATAGTACCATTAAGACTTTAAGTGCTTCAGTAATTCTATTTGACATTGTGTGTTGTCTTTCTCAGGAACATAATTTCAATACATGTATTCTCTTGCAAACACTGCATATAATGAGTAAAAACTTTCTTTTTATAAAACTTTTCTACAATAAAAGAAGATAATTCAAATAAATATTAGATAAAACAATGAAAATGGCTATTCTATTACCACAATAATAGAATTTATTTTGGTAAACTATGTGAAACTTGTGGGAGTGGTTTACCCGAAAATTTCTATCATACTCTATAGCAAAGAAAGACCTCACCTCAATGAAATGTTGGACTTTGATTTAATGCCTCCAATGTCTTTCAGAGCATTAGAGAACAATATTAACAAAATCTTGATTTTTGGTACGAACTTGGCATTTTTACTGAATATATCCTTGGCGATTATTCTCTGCCTTGCGATAGATAGTATTTGATAATCAAATTTCTGTTTTAGACGCTGTTTTGTCAGCAAACAGAGACAAAAAAAGACACAAAACTATAATTAAGTCCCAAATTCAAACTATTAAAGTTGTATTAACAAAATCATATTCTAAATTTAATATATTTAAAGACAATGCATACCCGTATTAACGCGCTTGCATGCTAGTAAAAGTACACTCACGCAGAATATCAATCCTTTGACTTAATTTAGCTCCAAACAATAGATATCCACATTTTACATGCTATATTAGCGTATCAATTTTATACATTCGGCTCTCATCTTTTTATAGTTATCGTGTTAAATTATATTCAGGAAGCCATACAGATCACCTTCCTTTCAATGGATTTTGCTCTAAAGTGGATGACATCCACAAATTGTTGTAACGATCATTTACTAAATCTCATCGGTCTAGTTAAGAGCATGCTAGAATTAATTATCTTTATCACAGACTGACCGATAAACAGACACAATGCCCAAAATCAGGTTTCAGAACTCAAGTTCTGAAGCAACTTGAGTTTCGTTTAAATCTCAAGTCCAAAGTTTTTTGGCAATTATAATAATCTTTCTGTATTTTATATACAAGAAAGTAGAAATTAATTTAACACTGTGAGTTCTGAAAGGCCCCAAACGCTCGTTCAACGAAACTCTGGCTGGAGCATGAGAAAATGGATACAACTGCGAAATGCTTTCCCACTTTCGTTAAGAAATCGATAGAATACTTGTGGCGCATGCTTTGTTGATTAAAGGTGTTTGTTCAAATGGATTTGTGAACATGAAGTAATCTGAGGATCTTCGAAGGGATGTGCGAGCATATTGCTTAATAGCTATCACCTAAGTGAAAATTTCTTTTGTAAACTACTTGAGAACAAAAGCTTGCAATAGGGATTTGAGGGTGTAGAAAATCTTTCTTATCTTTGGAAGAGAAACGCGTACATTCCGCTGTTTTCAGACACAAACTCGAATAATTTTAACAAATGAGAGAGCTAAAAATATTTTGAAATACAGGAAAAAATGGAGTTAAACTGAATTGCTACTATTAAAAAGGCAATTTTTACTTTCTCATGTAAGAAGCAAGTACATGAAGAAAAAGTACTTTCTCATGTAAGAAGTAAGTACACGAAGAAAAAAGTACTTTCTCATGTAAGAAATAAGTACATGAAGAAAAAGTACTTTCTCATGTAAGAAGTAAATACATGAAGAAAAAGTACTTTCTCATGTAAAAAGTAAGTACTTGAAGCAAAAGTGCTTTCTCATGTGAGAAGTAAGTACATGAATAAAAAGTACTTTTTCATGTGAAAAGTAAGTACATGAAGAAAAAGTACTTTCTCATGTGAGAAGTAAGAACATGAAGAAAAAGTACTTTCGCATATAAAAAGGAAGTACATGAAATCAACAAACAATTCAAAGTCGAGATTTTGATAAAGTTCCAAGTTTCAGACTTTTATGAGTTCAAAAGACACATTTTTTGGTACTCCGTTTATTTGCAAACAGAAATGATTTGAACGCTTTGAACTAGATGAAATTTGACACGTGGTTTTTATAGCTAGTTATCAAATTTCCATTTTGATCAATATTTATTCTCAGAAAATTTGTCTGTTCGAATTCAAACGAAATCTATAATTACGAAATGAATAAAGTGGATGAAATTTAATGCAAAGATTTAACATCTTTATTATAGTTATTTACAAGGTTTGAACTCAGTCACTAGATGGGTTGACTGTCTGTCGTTCTGTATTTTAGCGTGTACGAAAACTCGATAACTAAGCAAATTAAATTAGTGAAATCTGATATGTGATTTTCTAATGAAATTGTGGTTCTGATAGTTTTATTTTATTCAATTGACAAAATCTCTTCTATTTTTACAAGCGTCCAAAATCACAAGTTATATCTTGTTTTCTATATATTAGAGTACAAAACTCTCATATGTGCGACTCGGAATATAAAAATTCGTTTATTCGAACCATTCAGGACTTTGCTGAAAATCTACATTCTTTAGCTATAGGTTAACAGCGTTATTTCGGAGAATACGAGATTTCGGTGGGAACATTCCCATTAATTTAAATATTTAAAATGTGCAAAAAAAAGTGCAATAATATTTTTCTGGAAAATGCCATAATGTGTTTTCAATCTTAATAGATAAAAATCCTAGTTAGCATTAGCGAAAATGGCCTCCGACATATTCTCTGATAAACTAATCAAGAAAGAGAAGATTCACGTGGAATTGGCATAGAAAAGTTAGGAAATATTAACTTTTGGCTTGAATTTAACATTTTTACTGGCGATTATTTAACATCATCCTTGGCGATTTATTTGGCAATTAATTACTATCATGCCTTTAATAGTATCTGAAAATCCAATTTCTATTTTAGACACATTTTTCTCAACCGATTGAAGCAAAAACGTCACAAATGTGCACTTGTAGTAAAAAATTCTCAGACCAAATTTGATACGTCTCAGTTATTCCGTTTTTAAATTATCGCATTTATATCTTTCTGAAAGTACAGGCTGACAGATGGTTAACTTTTCGTTGAATTTGACTGAAACTTTGACAAGCGTCTTCACTATAGATGATAAATCTGTGTACCAAATTTTATCTACCTAGCCCTAGCTCTCTTTGTTATGTAATTATTGTGTTAACTTATATTCGAACTGCCGGACAGGCAAATTTCCTTTAAATATATCTTAATGAAAATTTGATAGAAATTTGCAAATTTGGTGTAATGACTGTATACCAAACTTCAACCTTCTAGCTCAAAGCGTTTCTGAGTTATCTTTGTCACATATAAACAGACAGATGCACAGTTTTTAAAAAAGTGTTTTCCGAACTCAGGGAGGTCTAAAATGTGGAGACACGTCGAAATCTCGAATTCGAATTTTTTTGTCGATTACTATACTTTCTCTATATCCGAGGTAAACGTCATTATTCTGCACTAAAGTATTACTGCTGAATTTAGTAGCTGTAGGTCAAACGATTTATCCTTTACAGACTCATTCTTTTTTTTACTGTTACAAGAGATGGATAAATAAGTCTTTTAATAATAATGGTTAATAAAAATGTTATCATAAAAGCCAATGTTTTGTTTTCTTCATTGCCGCAGCAATAATTATAGTTTTATGTAACGTTATTCAAAAGAATTGTAACACAAATGATTCTAAATATTTGTAAAGAAAATTAATCTCAATTCAGATAAAATATTAAGATGTTGATTACCGATGTGTAATTGTTCTATGTGACTTTTCTTGGTTACATGGGCAACATCAGCGCGCAAGTCTATTTCAGGGCAAATACTGTTAGTTGTTTCTGTGTTATTAATGTCCGCTTTGTAGCAATAACTATATTCTGTATGTAGCTATGTAAGTCCTCTGGAATTAAACATTGTAATAATCCGTCAGCTGTAATTGCTTCACTAGTTTGGACCTTTTATTTAAAAAAGATTCATATTAAAGCCCATGAGCCCTACATGCTTCATAAGTTCTCAAGCACACACCTCCATTTTTGAGAGAAATTGCAAAGGAAAATTTGATCAGAAGCCCCTATCTTGAAAAGTAGACTGATTGTACCAGTTTAACTCTTCATTTTTTCGCCATTTTGGAAGCGGATCGAACCAGTTTGAAAAGGCATTTTTTTACTGTGCAGATGTCATTCAAAATAACAGTTTCTTT
Source organism: Argiope aurantia (assembly GCA_026543865.1). Lineage (NCBI taxonomy): Eukaryota > Metazoa > Arthropoda > Arachnida > Araneae > Araneidae > Argiope > Argiope aurantia. Next base: position 24,320 of record JAPMOR010109421.1, read on the forward strand.
TGTTGTTTTTGTTCATCAAACTGGTATCGTTTGGCGCATCTAAATTTATGCTATTACTAACACAGACTGACAGCTGGCTGCCGAACATGTGCAGTTCTGTTTTAATATATAAATTAGAAAGTCAAAATTCAAAGAAAACATTTACTTTTCCACGAAATAATTAACAAACGTTTGCAAACAATCTTTCCAGACATAATAGCAAACGGAAATGCATTCGTTACAAAACTGAATAAATGTTATTTGAAAGGAGTATTAAATCACACCTGCACTTGAATAATTCATTAATTTATATAACGAATGTCGAATGATCCGAACTAGACATAAATCAACAAACACACAAAACCATCTAAAATATTCTTCAATCAACAAGTTTGTTCAGAAGTTAAGCAAAGTTTATTCAATTCCATCAAGTGTCCAATAAACCTATTCTTCGCGCCCAAAGGGTTTGAACAACTTGATAAGATGTGTATTATGACAACAGACAGGTGTTAAAGGTTTTAATTGCTAGAAGGGTTTTGACAGGTGTACTATCTGTTTCAACATGTAATTTCGAGAAAATATGCAAATGGTTGTGCCTGAATACATATTCTTCGGATATAGGTAATTATAAATCGGCGTATAAATTACTCATACATATATGAATCTGAAATGGATACATTCTTAGAAATGAAGTCAGTGAACTATTTTATGCGAATATTTAAATAGATAGACGGCTGGAAAATTAATATAAACATGTGTATCAAGAAAATGTCACGTTTATGCGTCTGTTTTAGAGACATTTGAGAGTTTTGATAAACTGTGGCAGTTCTTTTAGAATAAACATATTACAGTTTTGAAGAAATACTTCAATATGAACCTATCTAAAAGATTTGTTATCCAGTTAACGCTATCTCAAATCTGATTGTCGCAGATTGACTAACAAAATATGTGTTGAACATCTCGTGCACATTGGTAGGGTGATTAATAAATAAAAATATATTATTTTCAGTACACTTTAGATGTGGATATATAGTGTGATCAGAAGTTTGGTTTTCTAGCAATGACATCTTCTCTATTTTAATATTCATGAACGGCGCAAATCAAAAGTAATAACTGAAATCTGATTGAAACGAATAATGATGCATTAAAAGAAAAAAAATAACAATGCAAAATACAAAAAAGAAATGCTAAGAAAAAATATTAGCATTGATCTGCAATTCAGTCCGAGAAGGGATCGAATATATCAGCATAAATATTAATTATTCGTGTTTAAGTTGATTCCCACACTGATAAATCAGTCATTCTAGACATTTAATATTCCCAATGTTTGAACAGGTTTCTTTATAAAAACATTTAAATTTTGTTTTTAAGTTTTTTTTTTTGGAGGAAGTTACATGGATTTTTAAATTTTCATTTACATGTCTTTTCCTACTGTTTTGTATTTTTAGATGTTTTTTCAAATTTTAATCTTTGGTAGAATTTTCCGGCGGAAAATTTCCTAAATTAAAATATAATGCATGTTTTCTTTTTCAAATTTAGTACAATAATTTTTAATATGTTCTGCAGCCTCTGAAATAGGGAAAAAGTAATCTATTCCTTTAGAAATATTGGGTTGTTCGGAAAGTAATTTCGTTTTTTCCCGACAGAGGATTTAATTGTATTTTTTTGCACCCAATTTCACATTTAAGCCGTATAATTTTTATATGCTTTGAGAGCTCATATAGCAAGGCTTGTGTGTGAAAAGTTCTAATTAATTCTACGCAGTAGTTTTTGGTTGGTGCCCTTTTAAATATGGAGAGCGATAAGCAGCATTTTCAACATATCTTACTGTTTTACTACAGAAAGGGTAAAAATGCTGTTCAAGCCAGAAAGAAATTGACTGATGTGTATGGAGAAGGTGTGTTGACAGTACGCCAGTGCCAGAACTGGTTCGCTAAATTTTTTAGACGGTAAAACCTTCGCCTCAAATGAGGAGGTCAAAAACCACCTCGATCAGTTTTTTGGCAGCAAAGACCAAAAATTTTATGAGCGTGGAATTATGTTACTATCAGAAAGATGGAAAAAGGTGTTGGACCAGAACGACCAAGATATAATTTAATAAAGTATTTGTTTATTATACGAAAACTGTCTTTCATTTTCACAAAAAAAAAAAAAAAAAAAATTACTTTTCGAACAACCCAATATTTTATTGATTTAATTCTTTGCGATGTGAAAAAAATGGAAAATTTCACTTCATCATTTAAACTGCAATATTTAAAGAATAGAAATACAATAGAAACACAATACACTCCCGGGTATCCTGTTCTCGACCATCTGGCTTCCGTATTATCTGGCCTAGCTTTATTTCATCGTAATTAAATGAGAGAAACAAGGCGTTGCACTGGCAACATTGCTTATGTTTCCTGCATTTAAGTTAGGCATTACAAAATTTATGTTAAACTGTGCGCAGTTTATATCTTTTAATTTACTTTTCTTCTAATAAATTCTTGAAGCTGACAATGCAGTATATAAACATATATAAACTACCAGTACATAGCCTTCTATTTTAATTCGGCAACTGTTTCTATAATTTGCCAGGTGTTTTCACATTTTATATGGCTTAAGATAAATGGAAAGTCTAGTACTCATCAAAAAGTGAGAAAAATACTTATTTTAACAGTGAGCTTTGGTACAAAAACTTTATCTTCTAGTGTTCGTGGGCAAAAAATTGAGTTCATAGAACTTCGGCCTGGGCAACTTTTTTGGTATCTGGCCGGATCTTTTGGCACATGAGGCCAGATATTCGGGAGTGTATTGTGTATCTTTTTCTGTAGTTCAGGAAGGAGATAACATCTGCAAATCTTTTCATAAACACAGCATTAAAGGTATTTTGCCTTATACTTCTTTTTAGATAAAAAAAACTCCTTTTTCCAATTAAAAAAAGCAAACTTTTGTCACCTAGCTGGCATATTTTGGTTTCATAGATGTTTTTTTTCTATCCTTTTCATGTAATAATTCCAAAATATATGCTTTTAAAATGCTTTTCAAAAAATTCAGCCTGCACGTAGGGAAATAACTTTAATTGATTTGTTTGAATAAAGTTTGACGAAAAGGCGAGTAAAGTAAAGAACTCCAAGAATTTATTTAACCTCCTAATTATATCATACAAGCTATCTGGAACATTTATTGGTAATTCTTTCGATAGAAAAAAATTTTTTGTCTATCTTTTTCATCTTCACAAAATTTGTAATTGAAAATTCTTTTTTAATTGATATGTTTGAGTAAAGTCTAACGAAAAGTCATGTAAGGTAAAATTTTCTAAGAATTTATTTAACCTCATAATTATATCACTGAAGCTATTTGGAACATTTATTGGTACTTCAATCCGTTAAAAAATTCTTCATAGATCTTTTTCATCTTCACAAAATTTGGAATTAAAACTTCCCATTGACATTTACTACCTTACAGAGGGAGGAAGAAAAATTTAGAGAAAATACTCTGTTCTTTCCGACGCTTTTCCTTCCAGAACGAAAGCTACCAAAACCATTCACCAAACCCAGTCGGCCGTAACGTTCCCCGTTTCGTCATTAACACTTCGCAACACAATTTCTCTTCGCGCCATTCACCTTTTGCCGCGTTTAGGAGTTCCGGTTTAAAATTCCGTTTTCCCAAAACCTAAACGTTGGCGATAATTAAGACGATTTATCACCGGTCCCAGAAAAATATCGCCAACCCAATTTAATTTCTCATCACCTCTCTGGTGCGATAAAGCCCATTGGGAATAGCCTACTACGCATTAGGTCCGGCAGTTGGCGTCAGCAATGGCAATGCCTTTTCCTCTCCTTTATTGGTCATTGAGGACGTGAATCGGGTTTTCCCGGATTAATTTGAGGATAAAATGCCAGCACGTGGGGGCATTTTGGCGCAAGCTTTTATTTCGTCGATGAAAGGGTTGGGGGTGTTTAAAGCCGATAAGGTTGAATGTGGGGGTCGTTTGTGCGGCCTGTGATGTGTGCGACCGTTCTGGTAATATCGAGTTAATGTCAACACAGGCACTTTCTCCTCAAGTACTTTGAGTTCGAATGTTTCCGTTCCAGCCTCTCGATCCACTCTGGTGGAGAGAAATATAAATTGCGGATGCCTAGTTTGAGTTTCTTGAGTTGCTGAAAAAGTTGCTTCCAGGAGTTTGGGGGCAGCTCGAAAGTTAGATGGCTTCTACAGGAAGAAGACTGAATAGGGTAGAAGAAGAACATCCTCCTTAGGGTAGAAGAAGAACATCTAATAAAATTGGGTTTCTTTGTTTTCCACTATTTGCTGAGCTTATTCGGATTGCTTATAATGACTTTTTTTTATTTCAATTATCACTATTAACCTAAATTGGTTTTAGTTAGCTAGATTTCTTGAAAAAAGGCTACCTAATGCGTTAGTCCTCTCATCAAAACTTCTAGAAAATTTTTCCACAGTTCCCCTTGTTATTCCTATCTTGTGAGCATAATAAAAGAGTAATCTTGGTTTTAATAAAGTTAAGAATGATAATAGAGTAATTTTGTATTTAGATTTTATTATTAATCGAAGTGATAATTTTATGCCTGGGCTTCTCCCCCGACTTATAGTCCTATAGCTTATAATAACCTTTGTTTTTCAATTATTATTATTTACCTAACAGACATACTTACTGCTGGGGTTTGTTAGAAAGTTACTTTAATGTTAGAAGGAAGACTTTGTTAGAAACTTACTTTATTGCATTAGTTTTCATATCAAATCTTCAAGAAAATTTATCCACATATCCTGTTGTAATCTTATGAACATAATAAAATAGTAACCTTGATTTTAATAGAGTTAGGAATAATAACAGAGTATTTGTATTTAAATTTTATTATTAACCAAACTGATATTCTTACCACTGGGTTTTTTTCTCCTATAGCTTATAATAACTTTTGTTTTTCAAGCGCTGTTATTAACCTGACAGACATACTTACTTCTGGGTTTTGTTACAAGGTTACTTTATTGTTAGAAGGTTAGGTTATTGTTAGAAAGAAGATTTTTGTTAGAAACTTACTTTATTATTACTTTTTTAGAATGTAAATTTATTGCATAAGTTTTCATATCAAATCTTCAAGAACGTTTATGTACATTTCCCTTTTTTTATTTTGTGAACATAATAAAAGAGTAATCTTGATTCTAATAGAGTAATTTTGTATTTAGATTTTATTATTAACCGAACTGATATTTTTAATTCTGAGTTTTTCTCTCCCTTTAGCTTATAATGACCTTTGATGTTCAGTTACTTTTATTAACCTAATAGACATACTTACAGCAGCGTTTTTGTTAGATAGATTCTTTATAAGAATATCTATTGCCCTAGTTTACATATCAAAACTTCGAGAATATATCTACACGTTATCTTATGAACACTGAAATTAAGTAACTTTCATTTTAATACAGTTAGGAATGGTAATAAAGTAGATTTTATTTACCTAACGGATATTTTTACTGTTGGTTTTCGCCAGATAAATACCGTGTAGAAAGACTACATATAACACTGTGTCTTATAGCAAGAATTTGAAAAAAAATTTCGTCTTAATAACAAATTTGTAGCTTTTTCTTAAACTATGAACATATTTGGCCAAATGATAAAGATGAATAAAATTTAATACGTCATCTTAATAAGAAATTTATACTTCTGTGCTGAGATTTGGACACAATTGGCCTAAATTACAAATGAAACTTAATTTATTGTCTTAATAACAAATTTGTAGGTCTATGGAAAGCATTAGACACAATTGGCTAAATGGAAAATGAAAATATATTGTTTTAATAACAAGTCATTTTTGTGCCAAGTTTTCAACACAATTGGCCACTAGAAAGGTATCCAAAATGCGTTGTGAATTTCCTACCTTTTACTATAATGCCATAAACAAAAGGCTCAAATACTTCACAAAGTTAACTATCAGTTTGTCCACACGAAAGCAAACATTAATATTTAAATAAGTAAAAATATATATAAATGAAGCGTTATAGAATCTTAATAACACATTATTAGTTCTGTACTAAGATATAACTGCAATCACCCAATAGGAAGATATCCAAAAGACATGTTACATTTTTCGCCTTTTATTGCATTGCTATAAACAAATTGCTTCTTATTGATTAAGGATATTTGAAAGTCGAGGATAGCTGAACGCAATTATAATTGTGTATTGAAATTTGGATCAACAAATATCACAAGATAGACCATCAATATGTCCAAGGAGATGTGAACCTGCATAGTTAATAAATAGCATGGTATATAAATAAAATTTAATATATGGTCTTAATAATAAATTTGCACAAATTCTAGATGCAATCAATCACAAGAAAATATCTGAAAGGAATGCTAGATTTTCTCTTGTTACAAGGCAACAGTTTTCTCTCTACTTGTTACTTGATATTAAAAAATCCTTTCTTAATTCGTAAGAATAAGAGAAATTCAAGGCTCATAAATCAAAATTGAGGACTTTCTTTGAAATTTGGTTCAAATATTTCATAAGGTAGAATTTTTATTCGTTCATATAAGTGTGAGCACGAATGATTAAAAATCCAACAAGGTAGATAAATAATAAATAATATGTTGCTTTAACAAAAAATTTGTAAATACATGTCGAAAGAAAGGTTTCTAAAATGCATCCTGGGTTCTCTTCTGTTTTCTGAAAATCCAAATATAAATCGCGCTATCTCAAATAATAATAAAGATGAATGTGTGTGCGTGCATCTTTGCATTGGCGTTCTACAGGCCAATCCAATTGACCTAGAGTTACCAAACATGGTACATATATATACTTTTTTGGCTGCGAATGTGCACCTCAGACTGGTTTAATTTTAATTGAAGATTAATTAACTAAGAATGATGCGAAATTTTAATAATATTCCGCTATAACTTTTTAAATCATAACAGTACTAAAATTACCTTTACGACATATTTTTAAATTATTCTTTTCACTGATGGCTTCGAAAATTGTTCTTCACGAAATTATTCTTTTCGAAAATTATTCTTTTCACTGATGGCTTATTTAAAATTCGTTCAAATTTTTTTCTGAATTTGGACAATATTAAGATAATATCTATTAACCTAATTTGCAACAATAGATTACATTTCAAAACATTTTTATTATTTCATCAGATACTTGATCACGTGATTTTCTCCCGTTTTTGAAATTCTATGTTCCGTGATTACAGTAGAGGATTCAATTTAAAAGATTGCAGATTACAAGGCAATGTTTTCGATGTTTATTTCTTGCTATTATATATATTAATTTAATTATGAAATCTTTCACATTTGAAAAATCTTGTTCATCTCTTACTCAAATAATTATGTCCTCACAAAAATAAAAATAAATAAAAAACCATCTGCGATTAAATTAGTTTTCATCAAGAGGGGGAGGAGAACCCCAACTTCATACTTTACTTTCCACCAGCTTTCCCAAGGTATAGATATTACTAATAAAGATGCATTGTCAAAAGTAATCTGATTTCCAGAATAATATCATCAATTAAGAAGTAAATCTCTTTCAGTATCGTCAAAACTTTGAAATCAAATGTTTGATGGATCACTTTTATCAGCAGGGCGTTTTCTCAAATGACATTTAAACGAGCTGACTTTATTAAGCGGGAGATCTAAAGCCATTAAAAATTTAGTTCTCCGTGTAAAAATGTGGGGATTTACTTTTTTTTTTTATCAAACTACAAAAAAACTAAGTAAAAAACTTTAAATGAGAAATTAATGCACAACTTCTCAAAGTCTTAATTATAATTAAAAATAATAATTTTATAATTAATCTATTGAAAGTTTAATTCTTTCCTCTAAATTTGATTTTCCCCATTTTTGTTTATGTAATAGGAGGTAAAAGTTAAATGAATGAAACAAAAATATGAAATTATACATTCGATGAAATCATAACAACAATATTCTTATTTTATTCTTTCATATAATACTTAAAACACTCATATGAAACATAAAAGCAAAAATAAGACATCCTGACCCGGACATAGGATCTGGGATAATTGCATGAAAATCTTCAAGGCAACAATGATGCAGAAATTATAAATGAATTCTAATGCAGTACCGTTCCATCATCGGTCAAGATGCAATACCGTCCCGAAAGCCTCGCTCCGACGGCCTGTGGCCTTTACGGGTATCATCGTAAATCTGCCATCTGATCCACAGTAGGACCCCCCCCCCCGCCAGTGGGCGTCAAGCGGGAACTTTCTTGAAAATTGTTGGTAAAATGAACAAACATCAAAGAACCACGGAAAACCACAATTGAAGAGAAAGAGGGGAAGATGTGCCTATTTCAGGACGTGAAAGGGTCATCGGAACGAATCTTAGAAAGTACGATCCGTCATCGGAATGAGAGCAACTCGACCCCAAATCTTTATTCACCCGTCAAGGCTGTAGTTCTCATACTTTTGGTGCTTCTCGGTGATGTCATATCAAAGGTGAAAAAGCATTGTCATAAAATTAAGTATAAATTCTTTGCAATTTTTTGAAAGAAAATGGAATTGATCAAAAAATTTATTTCAGATTTTTCCCATTTTGACGTTAATTAAATTTGAACTACCATTTGCTTTTCTTAATAGCTGACGTTAACAAATTCATTTCCCTATAATTTTTCTATAATTCTAACATTTCTTTAAAAAAATTAATCGGATGCCCAATATGTAACAATACTTTTATCACTAAAATGAAATACAAATTAATTTCAACGTCCCATCAAATAATTTAATCTTGTGTATTTGTTAACCTTAAAATTTAAATTTAAAAAATGCTTCCTTTCAACTTTAACTATAAAATAGGATTTTTACTTCCATTTTTAAATATACAAAAATTTCAATTTACATACGCAGTAATTTGGAGTAAACTGAATCCTACTACAAATTACTTACAATTCAAATTACTACAAATTACTACTCGTATTTATCGACCTCATCAAATAACAACCTGAAATGGTAACTAAATGTATTCCCGTTTAGTAGTTTAGCAGTCAGAACAGTTAAATTCTTCAACAAACTGGTAACCAAACGTGTTTTTTATTTCGAAGTATACAAAAATTTTAATTTACATACGCAGTAATTTGGAGTAAATTGAACCCTACTACAAATTACTTACAACACAAATTAATACTCATATTTATCGACCTCATCAAATAACAACCTGAAATGGTAAATAAATGTATTCCATTTTAATAGTTTAACTGCCAGGAAAGTCAAATTCCAGTTCAACAAACTGGTAACCGAACGTGGTTAATGAACTAATATAACTAAATTACGATAAATTAAATATGCTTCAGATTTGTAAAATTAAAGATCTGTTTGCAATTTTGTACCAAAATGAGTAACAGCGTGGGTCCAAGACTAGCATTCGAAATCAAGCATGCATTTCGCTAAAAGATTTGAATAAATTCTACCAACAAATGTCCTCCTTTCTAAAAATTGGCGAAAGTGTCCTTTAAAGGACAATAACAGTTCCATCAAGGTAGCCCTCTCTGGCGCAGCTGTGGAACTTCTAGTCGAAATCGATCTTAAGTTTCTTTAATCACAATCAACTGTATACTCGAGTTAAAATATCGCTTTCCATTGGAGTATCGGGTATTAGGGACTTTAATTAGAATGGCCAGCTAAGCAGGGTGGTTCGAAGGCGACCAACAAGTGTCGGGGGAGTCATTTGTCGAAAACCCTCGCCGCATTAATTGGGAGATGCCTAGCACACCCCCTCTCCCCCCGACTTGAAAAATGAGTGCTGGCTTCATTAACGAAATGGAAACCTTTCTGCCAGGATTCTTCTTCGACTTCCAGATCTCGAATTCGGCCACATGGTTTAAGGGGACGAGTAAAAAGTGCGATTGATTTGGTTGCAGGTTGAATTTATTGAGAATAAAATTACTATGCCGGCATCCTGGACAAGGGATGGAGCGCCTTCCCCGTGATTTGAGCGTCCCGGGTTCGAGTCCTGGTTCAGGCATGGTTGTTCTTTACCCTGTGTTCTATCTGTGAGGTGTGTAAAAGAGCCCCCTATAAAAAGGGGTTGTGCAAGCGGGTGTGTGAGTGTCATCTTCATACGAGCTAGAAGTCAGACTTCTGCCCTCGGGTGCTCAGGGGTCTTTAGCCTCAAAAGCTACTAAACAAACTCCGCCTAAATCGCTGACTTCGTCAGCTGGCTAGTCTATGACTAGTGCCATAAGTAACAACAACAACATAAAATGACTATTAACCTTTCAGCACATGAATCCACTGTTTGAACATTAGTATCCGCTAGGTCATTTTGACTCCAAATTATCAGTCACTTATCCATTATCTTATTGGCTGTTTTTATAAAATTAAAAAAATAATGTAATTGTTTTATTCATGCAAATATGTTTTTATTGAAGATACAAATATGATTTTTAAAAAGAAAAACTAAAAGGGAACTCAGTCCCTCCATATCTTTTCTGTATCCATTTAATTTACATTTGATATAAATTATATGTTTTTCATATAATTTATATTTGATTTTTTAAAAAATCGATGCTTAAAACACAGCTTTGAAAATGCATGACTTTTGTCTTTCCTTTGTATATGCATACTCACAAAATATTTTTATCATTCCTCATTCAGAATAAAAAGAATTGTTAACATAAATTTCAAGATAAATTATTCATATCATAAAAAGAATACTGAATTCACATCATTCATGAATTTGTTGTTTCTTTAATAAAGAGGAAGGGACTTGAGGAGATTTTGCGGAGTATGCAGAATCTGCATTTTGTTTCCGATTCCGTATATGATCATTTTCCAAAATTTCATAAGTATATGACAAAATCTGAGATATCAACATTTTGTCCATAAGTAGATACACTTTCTAGAAAATCTTTTAATCTGTGCTGCTCACTATCATAGTAAGAACATTAAAAGAATCTGAAACGCTAGCACAAGCAGGGGTTAAATTTGACCTCAACCCTCTTATAAAAAATGAGGTAATTGTTTCACTGATTTCTGTTGTTCTAATTCTCTTTCTCTAGCTCCCCATGAAGATATAGAAAATATCAGGTATAAAATTTTATAAATTCCTGGAATTTCTAAAAAAATAAAGGAAATATGGGGTCAAAAAAATTCCATTCATGTGCTGACGGGTTAAAGATGCCTCGCTTTAATGGAACCTGAAATAAAAAAGAAGATAAACTGAAGTTGAATGATTTGTAATCATTCAAAAGATATTTTATCAGACAGCGGCTTAGTTGGTGGCTTAAGGTATGGACATAGTTAAGGAGTAAGAATTGCCGGATAATTTTTATAAATTATTATTCCTATTATTATTTAATTATTAGGAGGGCACTGTCATGATAAGATTTACTGTTAAATAACATGATACAGGGAAAGTAATGGAAAAAAAGAAGTTTACATTTTATTCTTCTTATTATTATTGTTATTAAACCATCGCCAGAAAGGGCACTTTTGCCTGCTGATTGACTTTGAATTTTGACTCAATAATATAGTTGTAGTCATAAAATTGCATGCTAAATTTCATCGATTTAAGTCTGTGTTTATATGCGAAAATATAGACCGACAGGTGTTCAACTGTTTGACAGATTTAGTTCAAAATTTGACAAACCCTACATTACGAATGTTAAATTGTGCACTAGATTTTACTTACCTAGCCTTTTCCGTTTTGCATTTAAGTTCCCTTAGAAAAGCTAGACAAAGCCTTTATAAGAGTGGATTTCATTTGAAATTTGGTAAAAATCTACAAATTTGGTCGTAATTTCGTATGCCAAATTTCTTCCAGCTTTTTTGAATTATCGTGCTAATAAATGTACAGACATGACGTCGAAAATGCAATTTTAGGACTCAAAAAGGTTTAAAAAGTGTAAATTCGTCAAAATCTCGATTTTTAATTTTTTTTATGATTATAGAAAATTAAATTGCAGGGTAGATTGTCTTTGAAATATTTAATTAATTTTTATTCTTTACCAGTAGTTATTGTTTGCAAATAAATGAAATAGAGATACAAAGAAATCTGCAACATTTATCTTTATATTTATAAAATTCCCACCATTCATCCATCCAAAATATGCAGGCAGTCACATCAAATAAGCAACACAGAATGAATTCTTTTAAGGTAAATATAAAGGTCTGATTAATTTTAACATTCAAAAATGTTTAATTATAGCAAAAATTAAATTTGTATCGAGAAAGACAGTGTTTCGTTCAGTAATGTTTTCGAGTAATTCAAAATAATTTAATAAAAATATTAGGATTAAGTATTGTTTATGAACTTTAAATACAAAAAAAAACTTTATTAATGTAAAAAATAATTTTATGACAAAAAATGAAAGACATTTTTAATGTTTTTTTATTGTTCTTAATAGCAAGATGTTATGTAAAAACATTAAAAAATGAAAAATGAATCAGTTGGAGTGTCCCCCTCCCAAAAAAACCTTTCTCGAATCTCTCTAATAAAGGTTTCTTTCATAAAACGTCTTGCGTGGCATTGGCGTACAATAGTTACGGAATATAAATCTTTGGCTTGTATTGGCCTGGCTTTAGCTTTAGCATTTTTTCTAAATATGTAGTGTAATCTTTGGAGAGTGTTTTTGGCGATTAATATATAGGAGTTAAAAGAGTCCAAAAATAGAACTTGGATTTTAGACGCTTTCTTTTCACACGATTGAAACAAAAATTTAGACACAAAACTGGAATTGTGATAGCAAAATCACACAATAGAATTAATATGTTTAAGTCACTGCTTTTTTTTAATATCGCGTTTACGTGCTTCCGAAAACACAGACCGACAGGTGGTCAATCTCTTATTGGATTTGGCTCAAAATTTAGTAGTTGTCTGTACTAAAGATGTTAAATTTGCTTTCTGAATCCACAACAAATATGAAATATAACCACAGGGAGTGACTTTATCAAGAGGCACCACCCCCTGTAGCTACAAAAGAAGCCTTTTCTGTGGAATGGCGGAAATAACCAAAATCCATTCCGTGCCCCGAAGGCTTCAGAAAAAGGAAGAAGTCAAAAACTTAAGAAAACCACAAAAACACTAAAAAACTCACACAAAGAATTCCAAAGCTCAAGGAATGAAACACGCCACACACCCGGTCACAAGTCAACAACACTAAAACCAAACCGCAAAAACTACCCAAAGTAAACAAACCAAAGAAGTTACAGTTAAAAAGTCCACCTAACCGGCAAGTCCAAAAAAACACAAAAACACTAAAAAACTCACACAAATAATTCCAAAGCTCAAAGAATG
>JAPMOR010109423.1:0-10569 GCA_026543865.1 Argiope aurantia
AAATTAATTCTAATTTTTTCATCCAAATTGGGATATTTTTGCTTAAAATTCATAGAATTCACCCCAATTTTTTTTTAAAAACATCATATACGAAATTTTATTAATTACATATTTTTATCTCAAATATTTTTTCTAGTCTAAAAAGCATTATTTAAAACTTATGTCATTTAACTATCAACAAATTTCTTTTATTAATTTTCCTAATAAAAATTAATAACAAATATAAATTGCAATGTTCCAGCGAATAAGAAAATTTTATATAACTGATGAATTTTTCAAATTGCTTATTTATTTATTTGAAGCTTCAGAGATTCCTATGAATTTGTATATTATATTTAAGCATTATTATTGTGAGTCTTATTTTGTAAAAAAAAAAAAAAAAAAAAAAAAAAAAAAAAAAAAAAAACTTTTTACACTGTTTAGAATTAAAGTTTCTACTTTATTTGATATGAATAAAACTTTTAGCATCAATGTAATTACTTTCCATAAAATTTATAGAGTATAAAAATATTCAGATAAATATTGTACAAATAAAAAAAAACTAGAACGCACGTTAAAATCATAAAATAATTCCGATAAATGAATACAGGGCTGTATTTTTTATTTTTAAATTTTTTTAAATTTATTTTGGAAATAGTTAAATCATTTAAAAAAGAAACCATTTCAAAAATTAATGATTATCCAAACTGAGAAATGTTTCGATTATTGCTATGCTTCTCGCAATTACAATGTTTAATTAACCTGTCATCAAGTAGTTCGCAAAAGCATTCTATTATTTCTAGCATTTCATCATTTTTATTAAAGGCAAAAATGTAAAATAGATATTTTTATTATTCATTGGTTTATTTTAGGTGAAATTTTTTGATAAAGTACACGAAAGTAAAATCAAATTTTTAGGAAAAAATATATTTAGAGATATTTACAAATTTCAATACTGAGTAACTTAAATTATGATGCATTTTCAAAAAATGTATTAAGTTTTGATGCAGTTTATATGCAAAGTTTTGCATCATCAGGAGTGATTAAGTAAACATTTGATTACTGTTGTAGGCAATTTATTTCGAGCGAAGGCGTATTTTTATCTTTTTATATAAAAAAAAATTCATAAAGCAAAAATGTGTATTTGAAAGGAAAGTGAAAATAATAATGTATGTTTAAGGAAAGTAAAACTAGTAATATATACTTAACTCTTACTGGGGAGGAAAATTTTAGGACTTAACTGGGGAAAGTGCGGTCTACGAGACCACATTTCATTTACACTCAAATTAAATTTTCTAATGAATGTATTTGCATGAAAAATTACCAATATATTTTGCAGATATTTTTCTTGATATATAGACATGTTTTAGAAATTTTTCAAAATATATTATCATTAAAAAATGTATATGCGTTGGAAGAAACGGTTTCTTCTCAAATTACATGTTACAATAAATAATATTCTTGAAAAATCATATTACTTTTTACTTTTTAAATCATATTTATTTTTATAGTATATGAAGGTATATAGAAGACAATATAATGTAAAATTCAACAATTATATAAAAAATTTTAAAAAAATGACAATGGGTAAAATTGGCCCTTTTTTATCGGCTTGTGTTACTTTTATAGCACAGTTTTCTAGGGCATTTTAAACATACAGGTTAAGAACTAGTATAAAAATCAACCTATAAATTCTGTATATATATCTCTTGGTTTATTAATATATTTTATAAATTTTTCAGAGTACATTATCACAAGAAAAATTAATTATGTTTGAACATACATATCAGAATCAGTTGAATGCGAACTTTCATCGAAAAACTCTTCTATACAATTATCATTAGCACTAAAATCACTTTCCGCTTCATTTAAAAGTGTCTGGAGCACTGCTTCATAATAGGATCAGTAAATTGGATGATATTTCGGGGCCCAAGTTTTAGCGCCATCTGCTAAGTCTTGTTGATCACTGGGTGACTCACAGGGAGGTGCGGTCTTAGAGACCGCGCTTAAAGAAACAAATGAATTATTATAAAAGACATCAGCTGAAATCGGTTGAAGAAGTGCACGTGTATTGAATATCACAAAACAGGACGATACAGGGTCAATCCATTCAATTGAGCTAAAAATAGAATAGGGGGGACCGAAAATACATCGATAGCGGTCTCACAGACCGCACGTCCCCATTTAAGGGTTAAGGAAAATAAATAGTAATGTATGCTTCAAAAATTTTAAATAGCAAAAAAATTCAATAACTGACACTTTAATCTAATATTTTAAAAACTATTGAGGAAGATTTTTTTTCTTTCAGCAAATATTGTGCCAGTATATATCCGTCCGAATAAAAATATATCAAAATTTATTAAATACTAGTCGCTTTTGGCTACCAGCCGGTTCGCCAGTATTACCGCTAGCTACAATTTTCAATTAAATATTTTAAGTAACTGGTCTCTTAATAGATTCTGAAACAAAACATTTTTAGTCTTCAAATTTTGATAGTCATACCAAACTTTAACTGGTGTTTAGATCGTTTCGTTCAATTTAATATATATTTTACTAATTTGTTGTCATTTCTGGTAAAACTTCAACGTTAATTTAAAGTGGAGATGGTGAAATTGCAATTAATATAAAGATATTTTTTTAATAAAACCAAGCGTTTTATTTTATTTATCATCTTTATTGTTATTTATTTATTATTATTATTATTGAATATGAGTATTGCAAACAGAATCGCTCTGTATTTAAGTCTTATGTGAACTACAAAATATTTTTCATAATTTATGTAATATCTCTAAGAATAATTCAACAAAAATTTCTCGGATTCAGCACAAAATTCAGTTTTTAGTTTTGCTTTCAAAAGAATTGAAATGAAATCAATAATAATATTTTGTTCCGGCCTATAAATATGTTTCAAAAATTATGAAGTCTAAATTTAATGCAGTAAGGTATCATATTCTGTAAACACCAAATTTTAAATAAATGAATGAATGGTTCTATTTTTCACGATCAACTAAGACTTATTTATGAAGTTTTGAATGTTAAAAATTTAGAAAAACTCAACATTTTTATAATCTTAGGCCAATTAATCTTGAGAAACGTGCGTGCTGATTTTCTTTGAAACGATCGATGGAAAATCTAAAATTATCCTTTTTTTATTGAATAGTGATATTCAAATTTTCATAATGACTGGAAATTAACTATTTTTATTTAAAATATTAGTGTTTCATGAACATTTTGTTAATCGTGATTTCCACAGCAGAAGCTTTATGTAAAATCAAAAATTAGTTATTTATTAGAGCATTTATTGAATCAAGTTACATAAAATGGAATCATTTTCCATTTAGACCATTTTAGCAGATCTATGTCTATTACTAAAGGTTTACAAATTAGCTGTGTGGCCCTGATTTGAATGGATATCCTGTTCATATTTAACAAAACTTGCCTTAGAATAAAACTGATTCATTGGATTAATAATATGGAGAGTGTAAAAGATCATAAAATAATTTTTCTTCAATTTATTTTTTAGAAAAAATAATATTTCATATTTGTTTCATTTCCTACAGACACGTGCCGAAAATTATATTTTTGCAGATTTCATTTCCAAAAAGATTTAATTTATTTTTAATTGAAGTCTTTATCAATGTGATGACAATATTTTGAAAAAAGCTAATTTTTTCCAATGAATGCGAAACGTGCTCGTGCCGCTTAAATTTTATTTTTATTTTGTATAAAAAAAATTGTTGAAAAATATAATTAAAATATCTATTTAAAAATTCATTAAAAATAGAAATTTATATTTAAGATTAAAACATTGGTATCATTTAAAAAAGAAATTTTTGATTTTTAACTTCATGTAAAAATCTTTTTTTTTTTTGAGGTAATATTTTCGGAAGTTATAGCAGAAACACGCCAAAATTTCGCTTAATTTTTAAATAAATGAAATTCTAATTAAAAATTCGAAGAAATGATCCCCAGTTGCACATTCCCGGCCTCCAAGGTATACACGTGCCAAATTTGGTAGCTGTAGGTTGAATGGTCTGGCCTGTAGAGCGCCAACACTCACACACACACATTAAGCTTTGTTATAAGTATAGATTATTTTCTATCAAAATTAATTATTTAATAAACGCATATTTTTTTTAATTCTTTAAAGAAAGTTTTTTTTTTTTTTATTTTGCGAAAGTATTTGAATTAATAAACATTACGAAAAATGTGCTTTCAATAAATTATGTATTTAATAAGTAATATTAATAACTTGTTTTGAGTTATGTATTAATAATTAACCATTCACCGTAGAATTATATCTGAATAACAATAAATAAAACATTTTTTTCTACTAAAATAATGTACGCCTGAATTACAAATTTTTATGCTATATAAATATTTAATACTAGCCGCTTTTGGTGACTAACTAGTTCACTGGGTTTAAAGCTAGCTAAAAGATGTCTTCTTTAAAATCACAATCGAGCTAACATAACTTATTGCAGTTTGAAATATGGAATATTACTTATAATAGAAAAAAAAACAGCCAAAAATAACTCACGAAATCTTACATCATTATAAAATTATTACAGGAGAATTTTTTATAATTCGAAAAACTTTCATCATTTGTAAAACTAATTCAGAATATAATACAATTAATTGTTCAATTAATTGTATTTTACAATTAATTGTTCAATTGTTCCTTGATACAATTAATTGTTCTTTACTTACCGCCTTTGATGACCAGTCTGTTCGTTCTTATTAATGTTCGCTAAACTTTTCAGTTAAATATTTTATACAGTTTGGTCTCTTAATAATTTCTTTGTCAAAATATTTTTAAATTAATTTTCATTGTCATATAATTTACTCGTTCTATTATAAAGACCTTAATCTGTTCTGTTCGTTGTTTTCTCTCTAATTTTCTGTCAACTCCCGTAAAGTTCTATTTTTAAATTAAAGTGGAAATGGTTAAACTGCAGTTAGTATAATCACATTTTTTTTACTAAAACCAAGTTTGATTTTTTTATATATATATGAGTACTAAAAACAGAGTCGTTCAACTCATAATTTATGGTATACCTCAAAGTATTATTCAATAATATTTTCTCTGATTCCTCATAAAATTCAGATATTAGTTTTACTTTCAAAAAGATTCAAATGATGTAAATAATAATACTTTTATTTGGTTTAGGTCAATAAATATACTTTGTTTGCAGATTTTTGTAGATTTGTTTTTTGTAGACATAAAGAATATAGGATGAGAAATATTCTTGATATTCCAACTTTCATATAAAAAAAATGTGTTTTTTTATCACTTGTAATCAAATCTCATTGAATTATGAAGAATTGAATATTACAAAATTAGAACAATCAACATTTTCATAATCCTAGACCAATCAGTCTTGGGGAAACTATGGGCGCTGCTTGGCGTAGCTTCTTTAAGACTTGTCGATTGAGTAGTCTAAAACAAATTCAGCTTTAGCCGCACTAGAAATTGAGTGGAACATTTTTTTTTTATTTAAAACTATTTGCCTATGTTAACCATTTGGTTCCCAGGAATATTGGTTCTTTCAATTTTCTTTAATTCGTGTGGATACAACTTCGTGTCCAAAACTCCACCAAATTATCAGGCCACTCCACCGAATTATTATTAAAGTCATGTTTTTTATTGGTCTTCTATATTACACAGATATTAAACAGAAATTTTGATTTTTATCTTTCAATAACGGGAAAAAAAATTCACGCTATCAGAGAGTTCATGGAACAATGAAAATTATATGAACTTCAGAGCAACAAAGTAATCTGCTGTTGGAATTAGAAAAAAAACTATTTTTTAAAAAATGCAAAAATTTGGACGACTATTAAATTGGTACCATGAAGAAAATAATTTTTTAAATTTCAAAACAGTATAAAATTTATTTTTTGCCATATTTTCGGAAATCAGTGCGGAAAATGCAAAATTCAGCTTTATTTTTTAATTAATTATAATTCTAATTAAAATTTCAAAAAAAATCTCTCAAAAATACGCCTTTTTATATACAAACGCCTTTACAAACAGTATATATATAACAATATGTATATGTATATGTATATATATAACAGTATGTATATAATTTATATATATATGTATGTATATAAAATTATGTATGAAACAGTATGCATATATATAAACTTAGTAACTTTAGATGCAAACACACACACCTAATCACCTTTATTATTAGTGTAGATAGATACAAAATAATCTGTTATTTTCCATGCAATGAATTCGAATCTTTTAATGAAATTTTGTAAGGATTGGGAATTTTTTACACTATTATCAAATATTCTAAAGCAAATACTATTGTTCTCAAAAATATTTCTAGAAAAAAAAATTAGTTTCCAAGTTTTGAAAAATGTGGTGAGAAAATATTTAAAATATATTTGTTATCTCTATCTTTAAATATCATCTATCTTTTTCTCATTTTTAATGTAAATTTTGTTTTGAATGAATGAATGTAAGTTCATTTGTCTTTTTTAATATTTCTTTATTCTAAAAACTTTTCTTTTCGAAACTTCCGTTAATTCTGTTATGGAACATTTTGTATTTGCTGAATTTTAAATATTCCTATGAAACATAAATAAATGTTAAAATTTAGTAAACAAATATATCGAAGCAATTGTCCATTAAATTGCATAAGAGGTTAGGAATGAAATTCCAAATATATAGTTTCCTATTGTATAAAAATGATAACATAGAAGTACCTGAAGTAATTTTCATAAAATTTGAAAAAGTTGAAATAAAATTATAAATTAATTACTTTAAATTTATTTCTTTTAATTTTATTTCATATATTTAAATCAATATTTTGTTGTATCTTTAAAAAAATAAAACAAGGGTTTTTTTTATTATTATCAATTTTTTTGTGCTAGAAAAAAAATTTTAGAAACCATTATAATATAATTTGTAAAAAGTCATTTTGAATCTAAAGTGCGTCGGTGCCAAAAGATCTAAGTTGAACTCTTATTCGAATTTGATCATGCATCCTGTCTCCCTCCCCGCCATAAAAAAGAAAGAAAAGAAAAATGGAGATAGATAGTATGGGGGTGAAAGAGGTATTCTAATTTCGGAAGAAACAAGATGCACCCCACATAGAATCTGATGTAGCAATTAGAATTCAAAAAAGATTTAAAAAAAAAAAAGAGTCAAAGAAAAGAGAAAGCGCAGGAAAGGAAAACAAAGGAAAGCAAAATCGTTTGTTCGGTATCCCATTTTTAAAAGCTCTGGTTACGCCTCTTCCCCGATCGTCTGTTCCACGGGGTCACGTGATCCCGTTGTCGTCGTCAGGACGGGCCGTTCGATGCAAATTACACACAGAAGTGGACCGAGTTGTAGAAAAGAAGTCGATTTGTTTGCATTATATGTCATCTGACAGCTAACGAAATCACAGTAGGTAAAATATTCAACGACGCAGTTTTCCGCTGTTCATTTGCTGTAGAACAACGCTTTTCTGCATTATTTAAAAGGAAAGATTTAGTGAGATTTCGTTTTGAAGTATCGTTTTGTGTATCTTGAATAGAGTCGTAAAAATGTTTTGCGTAAATTTTCGTCGTTGTTTTCCTGCTGCTTTTGAAACATGCCATCTGTTTCAGTCCCACACTATAGCACTTCCCGAGACTAATTGTGTTTTATCATGCAAAACATTATTAAAATGTACACTCTTTAAATTTTAAATGTTATGTTTGTATTTAAGTACCCATTTAAATTCTAAGCATTTACTTGCTTTTATTTTCTAGTACATCATGTTTTAAATGTATATTACTATGGTAAATTTTGAAGATTGTCTTACGTGCCACCTTAATTTAATTTTAAACAAAATTTAACTTGTAGTAATTTTAAGCAGCTTTTATTTTAACACATTTTTGGGAGAATTTGTTGCAGAAATCGTAGCTTCTTTTAGTGATTTTTCATAAAAATGAATAATAAACCAGTGAGAGTGTCCTCCTCTCCCCCTCCCCACCTGATTTTTTTTAACATTAAAATAATTAACCCCTTCTTTTCTTCTCCTTCTATCCACCTTTGTATCTCTTGGGAATTCAGGATGGTACAGAGATGGCAAACCCTCAAAAGTTCCGACAATCCATAAGTATAAATACACCCCTTCATCGAATCGTATTGGTATTGAAGTAGCGTAATTTATTTCATGTTTCGGTATGTATTATAGAAAGCTAATATGTATTTTTACTTCTTTACACCGGCTTTCTACAAACTCCTATACAGAACAAAAATTCCCCACAAGACCACTTACTAAATTTCACTCATCTATACCACGGTATTTTTGAGTTATTGCGTTCCTATATATGCAAGTATACTGATCAATAAAAGCCCCCACCCCTATAAGAGACCTGATCCAAAATTAAACTCAAATATGGCATTCTGATAGTTTGTCTTTATACAAAACTTCATTTGTATTGTTCTTTATGTTCTTTATATCTTGTTCTTGAGTATCATACTCTTTTGCAAACAGACAGACCAATTACCCTCTCCCACGGCAAAATTTTGTAGTTTCCTACTTCAAATTTGGTGAAATTCTTTGTTGTTAAGTTTTTCAGATTCGTTGGCAAGTTTTATAAAAGGAATACCGTTGCTTCAGCACAGTGCGTTTTGAGGTACTTATGTTCATCAATTCATCAAAACAAAACTCCAAAAATATGTTTTTATGCCTAGTGAGATCTAAAATGCAAATATATGAACTTTTGGCGATTCCAGTGTTTTATCGCAATATATATTTTGCGACTTCTGATCAAATGAGCTGACATAACAGATGTATAATGAAACCATCGTATACCATCTGTTATTTACAGTGCATTAAGCTCGAAATCAAATATATTGTAATGCATATATGAGTAAATCTTTTGAAGTATATCAAAAAATAAATCTTTGACAAGTAAGTGAAGTCTGAAAATGGAAAGCCAAAATATATGGGCTGAAGGAATGCTCATTAATGCAATTATCCAACATTGAACATTTATATTGCCATAGAAATCAGCATAACTATCAGTCACCGAGGCACAATTGGTAAAGGATCTCATTTCTGACTGGTTGCTCCATGGTTCGAATCCCAAATACGATTATTTCTTTTAGTTAAAATGTTATCTGTTGTTTGTCTAAGATCTGGAAGGTTCTAGATCTTCCTTAAGTATTCAAATTGGATTGTCCTCGAACATTCAATATAAATATAAAAGCCTAACTACATCAATGATGGGTAAGTTCTCAGTCTCGTTCTGTTATGAATTGCTTTGTTCTAATAAATTTAATTATTCATTTAAACTAACGGAGTAGTTCTTTACATCCTCGTGACAATATTTTCATGCGAATAATATCTCATTGTGAAGAATTGTACATTACTCTGCACACCAAACATACCAAGAATCAATTTTAACAAATTTTAATGGCGAAGAGAAACTTTGACGCTGTTAAACATCTGAATGCCCAATCCACTGTGACATATGCCATCGATGCCTAAGAGCCTCTAATATGTATGCCGACTCCTCATACAGAAGTAGGACTCATCATCGACAAAGAGCCCAGAGAGCAATACCGCCATTATTATACTAACAAGGAAAACAATAACCAATTACCAAATCGAAAAGTTCTCATTTCCCGTATCTGAAGTATCCTTAGTGGGGTATTTAAAAAGCAAAACTTGAATAAATAATATTGATCTATTATCATTAACGATGCTTGTTCACTATTAGAACAATTATTTTTTATGATTGTAAATTATTAAGATTAACAGAATTAGTAAATAAAAGCGACAAATTTAGAAAGGAATGAAAAAAATATTTAAAAAAAATTTATTGACCAAATAATTTGCAAAAAAATATTTCTATATAATGAAATTATAATGACAACGATGCCTATGATAATGCGTAGTCTCTTTAATGCGTACTCTCTCTTTAACCTGTTAACTTTTTTGACGAGTATATTTGGCATGGAAAAAGGGCAACTTTTTTCATTATGACGAAATTATTCAATGACAATTATTATATCTATATGATAATTGTTTAATTATTATATTTATAATTAATTATTTATTATAATTTCATAATATATGTATGTTTAACACAATTTAGATAGCATTTTCCGAAGAGGTCGAAACAGTTAACTAGTTGATTAAATCATATAAGAAATTTTGGACAAAAAAAATTCTTCTAAGTTTTATTTCCTTTTTTGTATGGTTATAAAAAAGATCCTGCTATTATGAATCGCATTTCTAAAAATATTTTCACATACGTGAGAAATATCACTACATGTATGTAAAACAATTGCCTTGACTACAAACGGTTATAACTTCCTCGTGTACAAGGAAGGAAAGGAAATATTTGAATTCAATACAGAAGGAATCTTAGTTGAAATCTATTTTAAGTGCCTCTTCACATCTCCAGGAATGCCAGATGCCCAAAGTCAAATATCAAAATTTTTCGCAAAGTAATCATTACTATGAAAATGCTTGCTAGAAAATCCACTTCGCTTGTTTCATTGAATTATTAAATTAAAAATAAGGAGTGGATTAAGAAACATTCCAACAAGAAGAACTTTTATTTAATCTACTTTAATACGCTCTTTCACAT